>JAJIYU010019258.1:0-10854 GCA_030144865.1 Tinospora cordifolia | reverse complement strand
CTCATTCATTGTGTTTTCTTCCTTCCTTCCTTCCTTCCTTCTCAAGCTATTGGGAGATAATATATTATTAAAGATATTACCTTAAATAACAATAAATCCAACGAGCCTTTTATATTAAAATATTTAATGGTACTTAGGCCTAAATATTTGAATTTACTCTATTTTTTGTTCTAAATAAATCCAATTCAGCTGTATCATTCCTGATATAGGTAGCTAATCAATTTTCTATTCCTTCTGTGAACTACAAAATACGCTTATATTTTTTTAAAAAAATTCTACAAATGCCACTAATTAAGCTCATTAAATACAGGGCGCAATAAACTTTATTTTATCTTTTTTTTTGTAAAATTTTTAATCTTTGACCCTTTAAATATTTTCACCACCTTTTTATACTATAAATTTAGTATAAAATTTATATTTTATAATTATTTATATAATAAGTGACTCTTTTTGATTAAGATGAATAATGGAGTTAAATTTATTTAAGTTTGGGTGTAACAATTTTAATATAATTAGTTAAATACTCATCATACCACCGAAGGTCAAGCTAGGGCAACTGGGTCATTTCACATCGAATTGAGTTTTTGCTGAAACCAATTAGACCCAAGCGGCCTCGCAAGAAAACACGATGACAAAATACTATTAGTAGTAGCAGTTGTTGGACAAGAAGAAAATCATACAAAACTTTCCTTGGAATCAAAGGTAAAGTCATCCTTATTTCCTCTTCCTTCTTCCTCTTCTTCTTCTTCTTCTTCTTTGTTTCATCCATTGCTAGACTTTGAAGAAGGGTTGGGCTATACCAATCCTTGTTGCCAAACACCACCAGCTTCTTGTCTCTAACTGAGTGCTCTGTTTAAGGTTTGGTTTGTTGGTTGACCAATTTCGCTCAATTTCAGGCCTACCCAGGACCAGAATTACGGTTTTTTTTTTTTTAAATTTTTCTTTTTGTTTGGTTTCGAGGTTGTTTTTTGGGAAAAGGAACGTTTTTTTTTCTAATTTATTGAGGTGGAAAAGAGATTTTGGAAGATGGGTAATTCTTTTGGGTGTTCGGCTTCTGGAGAACGATTAGTATCAGCGGCAAGAGATGGAGATTTGGTGGAAGCGAAGATGCTTTTGGAGTTCAATCCATGCTTGGCCAAGTACTCAACATTCGGGGGTCTTAATTCCCCGCTTCATTTCGCAGCAGCCAGAGGCCACAATGAGGTAAAATCATTAACATTCACAATCTTCTTCTTCTTCTTCTTCTTCTTCTTTTTTTTTTTAAATCAATTTGTGTTTTTTTCATTAATTAAGTTTGATTTTATTCATTGTTGTTGTTGTATTAATTTTGATTGGGATTGTGTTTATTTGTTCATTGGTTGCTTCTGTTTCCCCTAGATTGTGGCATTGTTGCTTGAGAATGGTGCCGATGTGAATTCAAGGAATTACTGTGGGCAGGTAAATTTGGAGAGATTGTGGGATTCTATAATTTTTGTTTCTATTTTGCTCTATTTGTTTTTTGAAAAAATTAATAAGGATTCAAAAACCTGGAACTTGGGTACGCCTTGGAGCTTGTGATTATTGTGGGTCGAATCTAATGGTTGCATGGCTTTGTTGATTTCATGATGAAGACGGCTTTGATGCATGCATGCCGATATGGGCACTGGGAAGTTGTGCAAACCCTTTTGTTATTTAGAAGCAATGTAAGATATTTTCCTCCAAGTTCCCTTTTTCACCCTCTTTCATGGTTAGATGGTGATGTTTTAGCCGTATTGTTGTAAAAGTTGTTTTTTATGTTTGTTTTTATGTGTTCATTAGGTTACTAGGGCTGATTACCTTAGTGGTAGAACAGCTCTTCATTTTGCTGCTGTAAATGGACATGTTAGATGTATAAGACTTGTGGTAGCAGACTTTGTTCCAAGTGCTCCTTATGAAATCCTAAGTAGTAAGACTGTTGAAGATAGGATAGATGGGTCTAATGTGAAGAACAAATATGATCAACAGTAAGTGGCTCGCTTTCTTTTTCATTTCTTTCCCTTTTTTTATTGGGTTCATGATTTGTATTTATACTTTCTAGAGGCTTGGACTAGTATGTGAACTTGTTTACATAATTTTGTATTTTTTGAAATAGTTTAAAAAACTAATTCGATGATCCTTTTACTGCAGTGCACTTTCTAAGTTTGTAAGCAAAGCTGCAGATGGTGGTATAACTGCTCTTCATATGGCTGCCTTGAATGGTTACTTTGATTGTGTACAGCTTTTACTTGACATTCATGCAAATGTTTCGGCAGTTACTTTTCACTATGGGACTTCAATGGATTTGATAGGTCTGTTGCTTTCTAAGGGTGTTTTTTCTTTAAGAAGAAATGAGAATTTATACTATTAATAACACAATGCTTTATAAATTTTATCTGCACTTTACACCTTATGGCAATGATTTCTTTGCAGGAGCTGGCAGTACTCCTTTGCACTATGCTGCTTGTGGAGGAAATCTGAAGTGCTGCCAGGTAAAGATAATTATTGTACTTATATTTCATTTTGTTTTGTAAGACTAAGATTTGAAATTTATTGTCTTTTCTTGCTGTAGATGCTTCTTGCAAGAGGAGCTAGCCGCTTGGCATTGAATTGCAATGGGTAATGTGTCTTTAATTGGCTTAGCTGCTGGAGATGATACATAATAAATTGGACTTACTTTTTTATTAAATGGTTTGGATAAACTATAGTAGGAATTTCTTTGAAGTGATTTGTACCTCATGGGAATCATTATGCTTCCTCTTAGGTGGCTGCCACTTGATGTTGCAAGGATATGGGGGCGTCATTGGCTTGAACCATGGTTAGCACCCAATTGCGACTTGGTAACACCAACATTTCCTCCATCCAATTATCTCTCATTGCCTCTCATGAGCATTGTTAATATAGCAAGGTAATTTCATTATCATTTATCTCTAAACATATTATTTTGTTCCAAACATTTGCCAGCTACTTTTTTTTTTCTTTTGCTGAAAACATTCTCCTATGATCAAAATTTTGGCAAATAATTAAAGTAAGTGTTGAAACATGAAAGCATTCACTATATTCTTACAACTCTTGTGTTATATATTATTCTTTGCCCATATTTATGAGTTATTTAGTATAGGGGATGGATGAACATTACTTTTTGTATGTAATTTTCGAAAGAAACTTTCTGCTGTTGTGGAAAAGCATTGATATAGAAGTATCAACTATTAAAGTCTTGGTTAATGTGGTGAGGACATGCGGTAGAAGGGTTTAAATTTCTTTGAGGAAGACTCACACATGAAAGATCTCTTTGAAAAGGTTTGGGCTGAAGTTTTAGTCATTTAGAAGAATTATCGAATTGTCCCACTGGATACCCACAAAACAAATTGAACCCTTGATCTGTCAGATTAGGTCAATCAGGTAGGTCAATTTTTAAATATATTACAAGCAACCTTATAGATGGCGGGTTTTCAGCATTCAGAAGATCCCATTATCAAGAAAAGTATCCACAGAAGAATCTCTATGATTATATACAAAGATTTTTTTTTTTTTTTTTTTGTACAATCTCTATGATTACACAGAAGAATCTTTGTGGTGTACAGAGATTCTTCTCTGAAAAATTTCTTTTTTGATAGCTTTTTTGTATTTTTTTTTGCAAAAAATGGTCAAAAGTTCAATTTTATATGAACTTCACTGATTTTTTTTTTTTTGAAGGTTTTAATGAGAATTTGCAATTTTATAGTTACAAGTGAACTTCCTTCAATTGTCCAAATTATTGATCTAATTCGGTCAATTTTTGTCAAATTTTCCAACCATGCTTTCCTTCCATTACTGACTCCCTAGTGTAGATCTACTTGTTCTTAATAGATATGTTAGAATATTATTCCAATTCTATAGAGTTGGAACCATCCTGGGTGCTTGTAGTCTTTGTTCCTTCTTTTGTTTTGGGTTATCTTGAGCATTCTTAAAGCCCACCGTTTTGTTTTTGCTCAATGTTTGATCCTGAAAGAAATATTTCATTATTTGCTTTAAAAAAAGATTTCTCCATGGAGTTCATTGAGATCGAGATTCATTTTGCCCCAGATTCTTGGACTTATAATCTCTCTCTGTGCCTCTGTATAAGTTAAGTCTGATGAGTTCAATAAACGCTTTAGGATTCCCAATTATGTATTGTCAACAAGTTAGGTGCTTGTGCTTAATTGAGTCAAGTTCAATTACCTCAATGCGAACTATTCTAGAGTGATGTCACCAGTAAGTTAATAGTTAATATCTCCATCACCTTATGCATTCAAAGTTGAATGAAATGAAAGTCATTTAATTCTTGGCTTTGATCTTCTCAGAAAATAGAAAAGAGAATGCTTGGTTTCTTTTTCCAATTGATTTGATTATTTCTGCAGTTTCATGAGTAAATGATTTGTTTTAAACTTTAATCGTGATTGTCGTTATTTAAAAGAACTATTATATTTAAATGAATGTAGAAATTTAAGACTTCTTGTTTATCTTTAAAATATATTTGGATTGGAAGTAAGTCTATGAGATGTTAAAAGCTGTAACTGAAAGGAGTAAATTTGCAACAACCAACAATATTGATTCTTTAAAGGGGAAAAACTATAAATGTGGATTTAGTAGTAGGGAAAAAGTTAATGTGCCAACATAGCAAATACCTTTACATCAATAAACTAATTGCTGTGATAAATAACAATGAAGGGTTTAGGGATAGTTAACAAATAATCACACTATGACTTTTCCAAATTTAGTATCAGAATAGTGCAGATATTAGATAAGTGTTTGCCCACACAAGCTATTTATAGTATTTCAGCTCCCTGCCTACCTTCACACTCAACTTCTCCATTTAGGACTTCAGATGACCATTACTATTGGTCTCTTTTCATGCGCAAACCAACTTGTCCTATTGCAAGCTTAGGATGTACAGTTACAACTTTGAAGCAAGCACTTGCTTTGCACAATGATCTCAGTCATACACTTGGATGCAACAGATGAAAACCTCAGTATAACCTTACAACTCTGATACAAGAATATGAAATTGAGTAAAATTGTATTCTAAGAATTTCTTACATGTAGTTGGATCTTCAGCACAACAAGATAGAGTACTAAGATTTATGCTGAAAACTTCAAGTAATCAGTTCATGAAATCACAAAAGTAGTTCTTCAAAATGAATACTCTCCTGCGAAAATCTTGATCAAAATTTCTTTTGAAAGGGAGTTCATGAATCAACACAGAATCCATATTGTTAGAGTTATTCTTGGCAATTTGAAAATATGTTTCCAAACATTCAAAAAACTGTTTTAGTTTAAAAATTCAACTAAATAATTTTTTTTAAGAATTCAACTAATGCTTTATTAAAAACAAATGTGAAAACATTTAAATTTCATTTTCAGTATTGTGGAAAAATCTTGCCTGAAGAGAACTGAGTAAGAGTTCTTTTGCAAAATGTAGACACGTTTGACCCGTGAGATTTTGGTGCTTGATCTTTGTCATTGACTCATTTCTATGCTCTTGGTCCATTGATCCATTTAAATGCTTGTACTTCTTCTCCGTGCTTTCCTGATCAAAATACATTTGATAACTAAAACACTTAAAGCAAGATCATTATTCAACGGATGAGTGGTTTAAAATCAAAAAAACATCTGATCTATCCAATCCATGGGGTTTCTTGAGGTAAAAATATGGCTGGTCAAACAATATGCGCATGTATGTCCTTTGAGATTCAAGGATTATTAGAGAAAGCTTGTATTTGCCTTGATTTGGTTTATTAGAAAGAAAGAAATGATTGTATCTTTGAAGATAAAGAGTTGAATGAAACGGGAGTGTAGGATAGATTCGTTTACCTTGCTTCTCTTCGGGTTAGTTCATGTAAATTGGGAAGAGGTTATTTTTTATTTCTTTAGGGGAATGGTTGAGGGGGTGGTCTTACGGGTTTTCTGTAGTCTATTTCTAAAGGTTTTCTCCTTTGGTTGGTCTTTCTTGGGTTAAAAAAAAAAGTGCTTTTGAAATGCAAGATGATGTGAAAAAGAAATTAGAAGTGTACGTGTTTGATGGATCAAGAGGCCAAATAAATCTATCTGGTTCAGCAAGAATAGAAACATATGTAGCTTTTGATAAATAGGGTCCACTTCCTTGCATTACGGTCTGTTAGATCCCTATTGACATGGAAGTTCCAAGAGGCTATTTGAATGAGATGGTGGTGTATGATGAAGGAAAGAAGCAATAGGTTGGAAATGAAGGTTAGAAATCCAATAGAAGTGTGAGAACATGGATGCTTGTGTAGAGTTCTCCAATCACCTATCCTCCCAAAACTAAAGTCTGTGTCCATCTTCAACTTTCCATATTGAGAACTGATGAATTAGAGTAGATATGAACTTTCAAAGGCATCTTTAGGTGGTTCTCAACCCTAGTACAACAGCTTCCCATATAAGCTAAGGACCACCCTTCTTTATAAAGACACTCCCTCTTGGTAACAGATCTCCAAATCCATTTACAGTAAAAACCACATCGTGAAGTGCAATGTTTCCAACTCCTATGCCATCCTCCTCCACTGTTCTACTCATTCTTTCCCATTTGATTAATCTAGAAGGATCTTGACGCCACTTCCCCAGAAAAAAAAAAAAAAAAAAAAAAAAAAAAACTTCATTTCTATCCATCTTATCACTGAGAGTGGTATCATAAAAACAAACATATAGAATGTTGGAAGAGTTGCATGAAGAAATAGCTTATAATAGAAGGATTGTTTTCTTATACACAATTAAAAAACAGCAGGGCATCTGATATTGTGTGAGAAATACTGATCACAACTTAGTTTGACATAGAACTTTATGTGTTTTCAAAAATAAAAGTATATATTTTCATTAGTTCCTCTATGAAATATTTTGATGAAGCCTATTTTCCTTGGAATGGATCGTACCAACCAAGTGGTATTGTAACTCCCGTCTGGTCAAACCTATAATCTTTGACACATCAAATAGATTAAAAATTTGTTTTATGAAAGTGAAGTTTGAGTAAAATAATAATAATAATAATAATTTTTTGATATGAATATTTGATTACAAAGTCTCCATTTCACTTGTCAAAAATTGCAAATGGGAGATTTATAAATAGCTCATTAGTGAAACTAAGAACGTGGTGGATATGTATAGCGCCTTTTACCTAATATATTGGTGACAATGTGTCAAAATTTAAAAATTAATTAGGAGAAATTCAGTTATCGGTTTTTTATTTCAAAAGAGAATTCTATTTGGAACTCAGTTTGCTGTATGACTTCGAATTTGGGAATATAGTGGGAGTTTGATTGTGGGTTAGATTTCTGCAAAATTATAATGCGTGTGTGGGTTTGGGAACGGAACATTGTATGTGACCTCCCTGCAATATCAAAGAGATCATTTTGAAATTGTCTGATGGCCTCTAGGTCACAATAGAACTCTACTTTCGTTGTTGCACCCAAGGTCTGTGGCATCTACTGTTCAAAGAATCAACATGAAAAAGTTAGTAAGATAAATATCCCATTATTGTGACTAATCTGCATGGCTTGTGAGATATAATTTCCATTGAAGGGCTGAATTATGGTGGTTGTCATCATAACTAGGTTTTTGGAATTGAAGATTTGAAGGAATATATATATATATATATATACACAAGTAGAAGGCAAACGAGCCTGGATATTGATAAAACAGAGATTCCATATAGATTTATCTGACAGCAGAAAAATGCCGTCAGATGTTTTAAAAACCAATGTTTCAAGTTTTAAATTACCCTTTGTCTTGGATTCTACATAATTCCATCATTTCATGTACAGTGTTGTTGGTTTGGCAGTTTTTCATTGGAAGTTAATGAGCAAATAAGTTAAAACTCTATGACAAATATTAGATGCAATTCTATTAATATTGTGGAAAATACTAATACCAGATACAGGTTTGATTCTAATATTGCTGCCTTACTATTGTTGTTGACCTTCAGTCTTTTGTGTTTGCTGTGCATATATGTTTATGCTTCAATTCAATAAGTTCCATTGCTGATTTGGGAAATGTTAATTTTGCACTTAGGTTTCATAAATTTTCATTCTTTCTTCATGAGTTTTCTGATGCTAAAAGCAAATGTACTAGGATGCTATATGCTAAATCTTGAAGCCACAGATGATTTATGAAGATTACATAAGATTAAAGATGATTATTTCTTGCCAATTTTCCTCAGGGAGTGTGGGCTGCAATCCTCAACAACCTCAGGTTCTGATGAAAGTGACACTTGTGCTGTCTGCCTAGAGAGGCCATGCACTGTGGCGGCTGAAGGTCTGTTTTTCTCTGCGTGCACTATTAGCTAATTCCTAAACATTAAGTACTTCAGGAACTTTTGTCTGGGGGTGCCATGCTAAAAATAAAAACGTAAATAATCAGTAATATCTTTTATATTTTTTGGCAAAAAAAAAAAAAAAAAAACCAAATTCCATTAGCATTATGAGTTTTTACTTATCACCCTTTGAGTACTTCATCTGCAAACTTTGATCATTCATGTGATGAGGTTCAGGGTACCATATGGTAGGTTTATGCATAGCCATTGATCAATGCATCATCTGTTTCTATCTTCAGGTTGCGGGCATGAGCTGTGTGTAAAGTGTGCGCTGTATCTGTGCTCAACAACCACCATTCCTTCAGAAATAGTTGGACTGCCTGGTTCCATTCCTTGTCCTCTTTGTCGCCATGGCATTATCTCATTCGTCAAATTGCCCAGTTCCCCAGCAAGGGAGATAAAATTACATCTATCCCTTGGCCTTTGCAACCCATGTATGCTTCATCCTCGTGATCCTGATGTATCAACAGTATCTTGTAGACCCGATATCCGCAAGAATCGTGTTGCTTCAGTTTCTCCAGATCTCTTCTGTCCTGTCTCTTGTGGCCCTTTTCCTTCTGTTCCAATCCCACTGTGCACCTGCAACGATGACCCGTGCCCTTCGCTTGAGGAGCCCCAGGAAGGAGAAACCCAAGATGAATCGCCACGGCACTCGCAAGGAATGGCAGGAGAGCAAGACAAAATTGAAGAACAGAAACTTGAGAAAACCACCTGCTCAAGCATGTTTTGGAGCAGAAGAAGCTGCCACAGAGAGCATCAGTGCAATTCCGAGATAAACACTTGATCACAATCCTGCCCAATTTTTACCAGTTGCAGTTTTGAGTTGCAATGATCTTGTGCAGTATGTAGTTTTACTTTCTTCTTTTTTTAACCCCCTTTTTCTTCATTCTCATCAATCTACTGCTTAGCTAAAGAAAAAGGAATTGTTTCAGCATCCTGTGATTGCTAAATGCTTCCCATGTTTTCTGCTTGTGTTTCACTGACTACATGGAGATGTCTTAATATCTAGGATTCATATCAGAACAGCTGGAAAGATATGCTCAGAATATTTAATAGATCTAGAGAAAAATTGTTTGTAATATTTGTAAGTTGTAATTGAATTCTTTCTGTAAAATTAATGATATCTGGATTATCATGCCCAAAGATTGGTTTCTCTTAAGTTCTGATTGTTCATCCATTACAGTCTGCAACTTATGGGATTTGTGGTTATGATAAAGAAGTCCATTGTAATTTGGCTTCTTCTAAATTAAGGGTGCTTGGAAAACCCAGCTCTGATTAACTTTTAAAGCACAGATTAAAATAAATCAAAAGTTACTGTTGAAATAGTTGTCACGGTTATAGTATTCTTTATGCAATAGTAGTATTTATAACCATTAGATACATATTTCGAGATATGTATTATTTCTTTGTGAATATTATAAATATAAAAATATAATTACAAGAATTATTTTAATATTTTCATTTGTATATATGTGTGATTGCACATATGTACACCTGAGATGCTATAAGTGGATAAGATGGTGTAACTTGTGAAGTTCAGATGCTTGTCCCAGTAATTTGAGACAAACAATTTCCTATAACACTTAGTGCCTTTTTATGTCACTTGCATATCATGTAAATACCAAAGAACTCGCACATGAAACACACTCCACTTTCCAACACACAAGACCAGATTTTGGCAGAGATTCCAAGTTCTTCGCTTCCAACACTACTTGGTGACCCCCCTTCCTCCCAGGCACACCCACCCCACCCCACCTCCCCTTCTCCTTTGCATGCATGTGATTGTGGTGAGGTGCAAAACCTAGCAATAAGAAAAATGTTTTGAAAATATTTGTTTGATATTATTTTAAAGCTTATTGAATTATCTTAAATCATCCTAATTTACTTCTTTTTTTAATTAGGGAGGCCTGTTCCAAAAATGTTTTACTAATGAGAGCAAAAACCCAATAGGAAATTTTGCTACAAAAATAATTAAGTAGAGAGTATTAACTTAAAATCTAAAATCCTAATGGAAAAAAGGAAAAAAACACAAAGTGTAACTTTCATCCTACTTTTTGAATGACTATCAAAACTAGGCAAGCGTAAACGAATTGAGAGAAAAAATTCGGTAAAAGTAAAATGAGGAATTAACAAGTAAACACACCACCAATGTGACTTTATTTGTTTCATTTACAAATGAAAATTGTTAAACATGTTTTTAAAAATGAATATGTAATTAAAACATTATTATATAAAATTAAAATAGGATATTGAAAAAAAATAGTAAAAGTAGCCTAGATTAAGGATATAATAAGAGTAAAAAACCACCTATATTTAATGTTGGTTAGACTCCTACAATTACAAAAAAAAATATCTATTAAAAATATGAAGTAGAGGAAGATTTACAAAAAAGGATAAAAATAATTAAGAAAAATACATTCACTATTTCACTTAAAAAGGGTAATCCACTAATGTTTGACTTTGTTAATTAATGGTCTAATAATTATTATAGGATCCTTCATTAAAAATTTTCATTTATA
>JAJIYU010019257.1:0-10866 GCA_030144865.1 Tinospora cordifolia | reverse complement strand
TTTTACAAAATTATTTTTATTTTTTATAGTAATGTAAATTTTATTTTAACTTAAAATTATTAAAATTTTGAAAATATTTTTTAACTTAAAATAATTTTTTATTTTATAAATAAAATAATTTTTATTTAAATTATTTAAAACAGTTAAAAACTAATTATTTTAAATAATTATATATATATATATATATGGGCGCTGCAACTGCAGCGCCTCGTTTAAAAAAAAAATAAAAAAAAAGTTCACCGAGCACTCGGTGAGATTGAACTGTGTCAGACGCCCAACAACGGGCGTCTGACACAGCAGAGGGTTATTGAGCACCAGCTTGGCGCTCAATATGGTGCTCAATAACCCCTCATTGGGGATGCCCTTACATTAGAACCAAACTCATCGGGCGCCCAAAATATATTTTGGAGTTCTGGGCTTCCGGCTTGTTGGGCCACTCCGATAGCGGATTCGAAACACGCACAAGTCACCAGTGAGAAGTTTGGTTCGGATAAAACCCATCGGTTCAGGTTGGCTGGTCAATAGGGATGTGATGCGTGGCAACTAACGCCCTTGCTGGGGCGGTCGACACTTTCAACTATTCCTACCCGCGCCTAAAAATAAAAATAAACAAAAATAAGATAATTGAACAACCCATATAATATATAAAGCCTTAATAATTCTTCTCACTCACCACTTTATACAAAAATTTACTGAAATTTACTTTTTCTCTACTCTTGAAATTTTCATTCTGAACATTAAGTAAGTTTTTCATTTTTTTATTTTAGTCAAACATTAAAGACGGTAAACCCTTTTTTTTTAATAGTTTAAGCGCTTTCAAACTGTTTTCCAATCTGATTAATAAAAAAAAAAAAGAGAAGGATCATGAAGAACATATGACAAATAATGAATGCAAAAGTGAAGAACTCGTACAATGAGAAATTGTTTTATTATTTTGATCACGTAATAGTCATAAATATTGTGAATAGATAAAAAAAAATGAGGGGTAATGTCATTTAGGGTTTATTATTTTCAAAATTCACCCCGGAATGTCCATTTGAACCTAAGTTAGATATATTTTGAATATTAATTTGATCTTTGAATGAAAAACAAATACCTAAAAATTTACAGTCTATCTAAAGATTGGACGTGTAAATGCATTTTGTTTGTCCGAGTCGTAGACGGATAGATGGCATATATTATTCTTCCACCCCATCGATGGACGGAAGCATTATGCCCCTTCAGCCTTAAACAAACAAATGTAAGGCTGAACAAACAATACATTTTTAGTTTTTATTTTATTTATTTTTAATTAATAACTACTCAATTATTTTTTGTGGAATAATCACTAAGAAAAAGAATATTTGAGTATGTGAGAAAATGATGATTTCTATCAATAAAAATGAGATCTGAGGAAAAAATAAAGAAATTGAACTCTGGAGAAGAAAAAGAAGGGAGAAATAAACTATTGATATGAGAGAGAAGGAATGAGGGTATTTTTTGAAGTTTAGTAGGAAATGAATGGGTCGGGAGAGTGTGAAGGGTGCGTGGGGCCAATGGGGCTCGACACTTAGTTGTCATTTTGACAAAATGACCCAACACAAGAGGAAACAGTTCAATTAATCAAATATTAGAATTTACATAATCATTTGTCTGTACACGAAGAAATTTATTAGCTTAAGGTGACCACCTACATCATTTCTTTCATTAATAATAAGACGTGTAAGAAACATGTAAATTAACTTAGTGTGCTTACTTTATTATTATTATTATTATTATTTTCGGTTAGAAGAAGGTGTTTTTACGCTTTTTGTTTTTTTGTTTGTTTGTTTGTTTTTTTTTTAACAAGGTTAATATTCTCTATAGGAGAGATGACAGAGTTTGCGCTCTTACCTTGGATTTCAATTTCCAATTCAAGCATTAAAAGCTTCTTCAAACCTTCTCTAATGTTGTGATGGTTGTTAACAATTTCATGAGGAAGGTAAGGATGGCGAGTAACCGGGTAAAGACAATAAGATAAGATAAGTAGAGTTGGTTGATCAATTAAAGTTTATTGTTTCATCAATTATGCAACTAAATGAGTTAGATAAGTTTCTATCTAACAAAAATCGTATACTTGTTTTTATGATTTTATGATTAGAGCATTTTTCATACTAATGAAAATTTAAAATGACGTCCTTTTAAAGAAACAAATACTTGTCAGATTACAGAATTACTATCCATCTTGTCGAAGAATTTACTCTTTTACTTCGACAGAGATGATAAACCCCAATCTTCAACTACTATATTTCGTTTAACTTAATGAATTTAACCCAATCCAATAATCTCGTTCTTATTACATATAAAGTGGTGTGAACATGTTGAAAAATCATGTTCATCTCATAATTATCACAATGCTATTTGAGGAATCAACCAAAAAATTGTAACTGAGAAATTCAAACAAACATTAATGACAAATCTGAAAAACATTGCATCATAACCACCCTTCACTTTAGGCCTTTCCGTTCATATAGAAAACAGGAACTACATAGAGTGGAGTAATCATTAAACCAAGAAACAGTACTTTTTTTGGAGGAGACAAGAAATTGAACCAGTCACCTTAGTCAAATATGGAGTTGATTAGATCTGTAATCCATTAATTAGTGCAGAAGGACTATGTAATATTATTGTACTCTATTCCTGGAGTTCTGTAAGTAGCAAGTGAGAGATAAAATTAAATGAATATATAATAAAAGACCTGTAGTAATAATTTGGAGATAAAATAGGCCCATATTAAGGCTTCTATAGAGATAAAAGTAAATATATAAAAACACGCATTGAGCTAAGAAACAAAAGTACATTCAAAATCCAACGTGGTAATAATCTGGAGAGGAACTGATTATTACTTGTCCGAATATTGCAACACACAGCTTAACAACTCAAACTACGATCACCACACAAAACAACTTATGGCAATTGGAAAATCTGTATACTCTTGCTGAACAACATCTAGCATGTAGCACATTGGCGCTTGATCATTTATGCTTTAGTTAACCCTCCTACAGTTCTTTCTAATCTCTCCCCTAGATCCAGTGAGAGGCTTAATGTCTCCCATCTTGATCATGGCCGCAGCAAAGTCCGCGCTGAAGCTGCCTGGGTTGCTGCTGTATTTTCTCACTAGGGAATCAGTAGATCCACCGTTGAACAATTGCTGGTCCGAATGAAGGAGCCCTTTCTGGTTGATGAGATTCTTGTAGTAGTTATTGTCGAAAGCTGTTGGCGTTTGGAGATCGAGGGGTGCAAGGTTGTTGTCCCCTGTTCCAGTTGTCCTCGGGCAATTCGCTTGCCTTGTCCTGGCGAACGACGGATCAATGTTGGACTCGTTGTAAATGCGAGCTCTAAAACTAGTGCACCTTGCTAGTCCAATGGTGTGCCCACCTGTTTCAATTGGTTATAAGCCATAAATAATAGAGGATGAAAAACAAGGTAACTAAGTGTTTCAACCTTGTAGATTCATACGCTTAGCATGACTTTCATGACGGTAATGCAAATTATGTCACCAGTCTGATGATCATACCTGATAGAGCAACCAGGTCACTAGGTGATAGACCTTGAGCTCGAAAATTTGAGATGAGGTTACCAAGATTGAATGTTGGGGGAGGGATGCTTCTATTGGCAGCAGCTTGGCTAGCAGTTCTAGAATCCCTTCTTCCAACTTTTACAGCCCAAGTCGGCCCTCCCAGCTGTCACGCAATTGAATTTACTATTACATACTTAACTGTATATGTGAATTTAACCACTTTAGTTAATATATATACTTATGATTATTAGATAATTTATTGCATACTTTAAGGTGTATAACACTTACAGAGACAACAGAATCTCTAGCAGCAATGGTAAGAATATCAGCACATGATACAACTCCAGGGCACACCCTCTCAACAGCATTCTTTATACTGTCAACAACTTCAAATCCCCTTGCAGAATTTCGATTAGGAGCAGCATTTTTCTCTCCTATAAAGTTTGATGTGTCATCAAGGAGCACTGAGCCATCGCACCCCTGTTATATATATGCATATATATTAGCATCAACCCCATGAAAGTAAACAAAATTAGTGCTTTGATTAATTAATGAAGTACAAACTAAGTAGATGATGAGACTAGTACATAGGATATGTGACGCTCAATCAGTATTATAGTTACATAAAATCAAACTAAAACAGTAATTTTAGTATTTTACTTTAGTAGAAAAAGAATAAATAATTTATAGGAAACAAGAAATATAAGGGATGGATACATTGACAAAGCAGTCATGAAAATGCAGACGAAGGAGAGAAGCGCCCATACGACGTTCCTTTGATATTGCTGATTGCACGACAGATTTTACAGTATCGAAGACTTTAGGACAAGACTTTGAATAAAAGTTTGTTGATAGTTGAGCATGGGAGCCACCGAAGAATAGAAGAAAGAGCACTAAAGCAACGGTGGCTACAGAACTGGAAGAAGACAAAGAAGCCATTGGGGTTTCTCCTTGTGTTTGTCCTAAGTGTGGAAGCAAGGGATGTGGTGAGCACAAGCCGGTGGGAAGGTCCGCCTTTTATAGGACTAAAAAAAGGTCAGGGTGTTTAGGATTGGCGGGCAGGCAGGTCACCTAATTAGCTAGAAATGATCTTATTTTAGCTCCGTCCAAATAAATGCTAGAGACAGAAAAGGATTGTTCTGATAATTAAATTGATAAGGCCTACAATGACAATGAATAACGCAAATTTGCCAACGAAGAAGGTGGAAATTAATGCGATTGTAAGGTAATGGGAGTCTAGGAGGTTTTGATTTGTCAAAGTGGGATATCAAATCAACTTTAATTTCGACCAACAAAAAATATGAAAAGAAAAGGAAAGAAGTTGCATACATTTATAAAATACCTTCATAACACAAAATGAAATTTCCAAAAGGTAATAACAAATAGATGGGTTTTCATATCACAACATGAAATTTCCAAAAGGTAACAAGAAATAGATGGGCCTGTTTTGAACGTAGTGAAGGAGTAAAAATTTTCAATGAGGTTGGCCAATGGAGTTAATCAAGAATCTTCAAAAGTGGTGTATGAGGCAGCTTGACAACTTTTTTAGGGTAATCTAATTATTATAATGGTATAAAAACATGTAATAAATACATTTATAATTATTAAGGAAATAAATATTATATAATTTTTATAATAAATGATTTAATGTTATCATATTTAAATAAAAATAAAATATAGTATTTAAATAAGAAAATATTTTTTTAAGGGAGATTAACAGAGCAGGTAAGCAATCTTTCTTAACAAAAAAACACCTAAATAGATATAAGTTGACCTATAATTTAAAAAAAATAATAATAATAATAAATTCAAGGTAACAGCAATAATTAACGCAAGTTATATATATTATAGACTTGTTATAAAAGTATTATTTCTCAACATGAAACTGATATTTCAGGTCCAACTTTTAGTTAGCACTTTGGCCATCAACCAAATTAAATAATATTAATAGCAAGCATTAGTTAAATCAATTCATTTAATTGTATGATATGCAATCTAACTTAAAATATGCATGATTTGATGCTAGGGATTATGTTTCTAGATATAAAAATTTGAAACTCTAGCTTCTTCTTCCTTATCTATCTATATATATATATATATATATATATATATTGTACTAGCTCGATAGTACAATAGTACTTAAGCAGCATTTGCTCAACATCCCCTAGAGCAAATTAACGTACCCACGACAAGAAATATTATATTTGCAAATAGAAAGTATACAGCTATTTGCCAGTATATTTAGGAATAAAACGCAATTAAAAATAAAACTTCTTAAAATATATATTTAAAATTATATGGCAAGTTTATGGTGAGTAATTAAAATTGAACGGAAGGAAGAGAATTTTTTTTTCTTTGACAAAATGATTTACGAAGCCAATAATTTAGGCACTTTACCAAAAGTATATTGTTTGGAGTCCATACACTTGGATGATCCCTATTCTCTACTTGGTCTTTACAACCGCTTTCTAAGAAAAAATCACTTAAATTAATAAATTTTATTCAAGCAAAAAAATAGGGAATTCAAATAATTAATTATTTTTAGTTGGCTCCAATTAATCTCTAAAAGACAAACTCGTTTATCTTGATCAGTGACATTAGCTAACGTGAAAACAAAGTCACCATCACACAACCACATACACGAGTCACCATCATTAATCAATTTTACTATTTCTAGTAGCTCCACCTTTCTTTCCAAAGATTTTTTTTTATTTACCACAAAAATGATGTTTTTTTTTAACATATATATATATGTACTGGTCTGAGGCGGTATCCTTCTATCTTTGTTTTTAACATTAATTCATTGAGCTCACCTTGAGTTAGTAGGTAAAGTGATTAAATTTTTCAGTGGAAAGAATTTTGTACAGGAAGATTTGAATCCAAGTCTATTTGCTTTAATGATTCTCTATTGAAGCTTTATCTGTTGTTCAAATAATAATAATTTAGTACTTCGCTTGTTGTATAAATTATATTGGTCATCCGTCTGAAGAAGTGTTATATATCTCTAAGTATTTAACTTATGTAACATGTTCTTTGAAAAGAATGATAAACGTGAGGTCTATTTTGTTTGACAATTTGGCAAATTTCATGAAAAAACACATCTTGGATCATCTCAAGCTCTCAAAATGTTTGATTTGACAAATAGCGATGTCTTTGGCACTGCAACAATTCTATTTGTACAACGTTTTTAATATTATTTGGCTTGGTAACAAGCAAGTAGTATTTGGCTTTTTCTAAGAGTTGCAAGGGTTTTATACCTTAACTATTTAAATGCCCTTGGAAACATTTTGGTTCACTTAATGAACTCTCGGAAGCAAAGGAGGGTTTATATGCAATTTTGTAGATGGTCATACTAGGTATACATGTTGAAGTCTTAGTTTTCAACTAAATTAAATCAATTGTATATCACCTGATTGGGGCGGTAAATGTAGCATGTGAAGAGTACTGTAGGCTGTGAAAGAGAATATGGAGCTATTGGTCATGGAATTGAGCAACATAGACAGGTTTAGAAGCTTGGGTGATGTAATAGAGAGGGAGACAGAGAGAGAGAGAGTTTTTGCTAATGAGTCAAGGAAGGCTACATTTCAATTCTAGGGGATGATGACTGTAAGGCACAAGAATCAAGCCTTCAGTTATGATCGATAGGAATTGAATCGTTAAACTCACTGATTAATTATTCAACTGTCATTAATCAAATTCAATCCTTAGAACTTTTAACTTTTAATTGTTAACTAACCACTAGTATTTCATTTTCAGTATTTTGTTTTAACAACATAAAACCTCAACTTTATATTTTTAAAACAATATTATTAAGTGATTTTTTTCCCTAATAAATATTCAAGGTCAAAGTGAAAAAAAAAAAAAAAAAGATAAGATAAAGATAAAGATAAAACATTTGGATTTGATAGTTAGTAAGAATTTTAAAAAGATGGTTTAAGAGAATAGTGACAATCCATGATTAGTTGAAAAGTGATCAACAAGGAATAAAATGTTGTGACAAGACATATCTGCAAGTTAGCTAATGATGTTTACAATTACCACTTTTCTCTTCTTATCAAATTATTTTATTTCATTCTTTTCATCTTCATCTTCTTCTTAGTTCTTTTTTAGTTCAAGAGAGAGAAAATCTCTTTATTCTCTCTTTGCGTGTAGAGAGGAGATTGTAATTTGTTCTTTATAGTAATTTCTTTTGTATTTTGTCTATTGATGTTTCTCTTACGTTAAGGGTTTTATCACGTTCAATCTTTGTGTCTTTTTTTTTATTTTTTTATTTTACTTTTTAATTATATAATGTTATACGCATCTTTTTTATTTTTTCTTAAAAAAATGGATTAATTATCAAGTCAAAAGAAATTACTTTTTCTATCGAAGACTGTCTGCCAACCAACTAAAGCATTCCTTCCTTTTCAAGACTCTTTCCATTCAACCATGCATACCAACCTAATCTTCACTTCACCAAACACTAACGAAAATGAGAACATCGCTTTAAATAATATAATCCTCATTTGTCAAAACCTAATCCTGTAAATCTACGGCGGAGTACAGTATTTGATTGATAAATTAAACAAAGTAATAAATATTTATGTCAAACCATTCTTCTCTCTTTCCGTGTATGTTTTGATCAAGTTCCCGAAAAGTTATGCTACTCTTTAGTTATGACAATCTGACCAGCGAATCTCATTTGACAAGGCTTCACCTTTGCGGGTCTTTCCAATATCGATTTCTTTTAACATTTTCTGACGGATGGTATTTAGAAGTGGAGATACATGCTATAGTACTTAATTGTCACGCATGCAAATCAACCATTTCCAATTGATTTCTTTTGACCAATGTGTAACACAGACGCATTCTTTGACTTCCATGCAAGCTCCCCCATGAAAAGACTTCTCTTATCTTGTTCATGAGCGTGAATGCATGGTTCTATCTTCTTGTCACATCATTAGGTAGGAAATACAGGTAAGGATGAGACTTACTAACAACTTGAAATTAAAAAAAACAAAAAAACAAAAGATCAACCCCAAACATGAGGAACTAGTCATGACAAAAAACAAAAAAAAAAAAAAAAAAAAGGAAAAAGAAAAGAAAAGAAAATGAGGAACTAGTAAGAATGTAACTGGCCGCAATCAGGCCCAGTTTGATTCCTCTAAAAAATTGACTAAGATGATGATGATGATGTCTTACAAAACTGTCCAACTGAGGCAAAACACATATATCAGGAAGAGTTAGCTTTAAGTGGAGCCGTCAAAATGGGTTAATTATAATAGTCTGTTTGTTATTGTTAGTATGTTATATATGAAATATTATAATATTTTATGTTATATAAATAAGATATTATAATACATTATATAATATCTATTTCATTTCTTATATTTCTATTTTTATTATATATTTAAAAATTTATCTATTTATACATATTGTAATTTTCATCATAAATCATCCAATCAATATAATTGAGTTTGATTTAAATTAAGTTTGAATAAGATTTTTCAAATCCTTATTTTTCCTTGTTATATTCTTTATCTTTTGTGCTTATGGTCGCTTTCAGTTTAAAATTTAAATATGTTTATTGAAAATTATTTTATTATTATACAGCCCTTTAAGAAAATGCATGCATAGACAAAACAAGGCCAGTTGAATTTTTTTAATTTATAGGAGAATGGGCAAACACTTTCACTATTTTAAATTGGATTATGTATAAATATGAAAAATGTGTGTTAATATAAAACGTTGTGGATACCTGTTTTTTTTTTTTTTTTTAAAGGCTATTGTAGCCTTAACTTAAACTTGAGTACTACTTTGGAAGGCTGCTGACCAAGGTATTTAAGAAAGGAAAGATGTTAGGTTGTGAATTTTAAATAAGTCGAAATTGAAAAGACTTTCACTATTTATTTTAAATTATATAGTTTAGATTCAGTACGTTCCTAAATTCGGAACTAGTCCCTGCTTTACAAAATTAGGATAAATCCGTACAACTCTCCCTCCCTCCAAAAAAAAACGAACATTTTTAAGAGCACATATTATTTTTTACTGCAATTTATTTATACACAAATTCAAAAAATTGTGATTTTGATATTATTTTTGTGAAATAATTAACTATGAAAATTAATAACATTAGAAAGAAGTAACCACGTCACTTTGGGCTTTTGCCCATGGCTCGAATTGCTGGTTTTGGAAAGCTAGGTTGGTTCGGCCGTTTTGAGGCCGACGATACCACTGGGCCTTCTAAAGTGAATTAGATTTTCATTTGGGCTTTTACTTCCAGAGATAGGCCTATTAATTCTCGAGGAAACTATAAAAATTAATATTTTTTTAAGAAAAAAATACGTATCTATTATAAACAATATTTAAGAATATATTATAAACATATTATGTATTTCAATGTTATATAAATATTTAATTTTTTAATTACAAAAATGTCAGAAATTGAAAAGCAGAAAAATCTCGTAAACTTAGCAATCGAATTTTTATTACGGTTCATCACTGTTTATGGTACTGTTCATTAGCACTGTTTATCGTTACTGTTTATCGTTTTTCATCACCGCTTTGCAGATCTTTAAAAAGCTTGAGATAAATCGAGCAAATCGATTTAGGGCATTATTAGATTGAAAACAATCAAAATAATAAATTTAGAACACAATAAACGAGATGAATAAGACAAGATTGATAGTGAACGCAACAAACGAGATTCTAAGTTTAAATAATATGAGAAGTTACAATTCATCAACACTGTTAATATGTATATTTTGTTAATATACAAAGTTACTGTTCATTGTAATAAACTGAATTCTGAGTATGGTATATTATGATATATTTTGGTATATTTTGTTTATATTTTTTATAATATGCATACAATATATAGAAAATAATATGTATATTAAATTTTAAAGCATATTTTGGTATATTTTGTTTATAATTTTTGTAATATGTATACTAAATATACCGAAATATTAGGGCTGTAAGCGGGTCGGGCGACAACACCAAAAGTCACCCGACCCGACTTGGTCGGGTGGTGTTTTTTCCCACCTGATCCTACCCGACCAAGGAGCACAACCCGCCCAACTCGTGGTTTGGTCGGATTGGGTCGGGTGGGTCGGGTGAGTCGGGTTGGGCCATACATTTTTTTAAAAAGCCTAAGTTTGTCAAAAACCCAATATTTTTTTTAAAAAAAATCCAAATGATATGTATAAACCTATTTATAAGAAAAGTCAAATTTTATAAATATTTTCAAATTTAACACATTTAAATTAATCATTTTTTATATTTAGATTTAAATGACATATAAATAGATTTATATTAACAAAAAACATTACAATAAATTTAAAGATAAA
>JAJIYU010019256.1:0-10867 GCA_030144865.1 Tinospora cordifolia | reverse complement strand
TTAATCTCTGAAAGTGTTTGATTTGCTTGCATTGTCTGGTTGAAATAATGGATTAAATAGATGGAATGATTCACTGAGCTTTTTAGCTCACCCCCTATTTTTCACATCACAAGAATTAATCAACTTGTGAGGAGATTTACCTATTGAAAGTTTTATTTATTTCAATGTAGGGTGCATCGGCCCAAACTAAATCATGTATTTCAGTTTTGAATTTATTTTTTGCTATTATGGATTATTGTACTCCAAAATCTCGAATGAATAAATGAAGAATTTTATTTACCATGATGTCATTTGGTACATAGACCAATGTACACAGGAACCCTAATGCATTTGGGTCTAAGAAGAAGAAAATGTAGTATAGGCCCGTCTCCCGGGCATCCCAAGATTTTTGATCAAAGAGAGTTGAACCGTCAAATGACGTGGAAGATGGGACTTGGGAGGCGGGGTGTTACAAATGATCTAGAAATTTTATAGCTCAACGAGAAATTCTGCAGTAAGAATAAGAAAGAAGAGGCGCAGCAATAAAAAATTATGTAGCAATAGAAAGATTTGCAACGCGGATAAGAAATTCTGCAACAATAAGAAATTTCTCTAAAGCTTAAGATCTGCAGCGTAGATAAAAAGCAAAGGTTGTAACTAGCAGCAATAAGAAATTCTGCAGCATAGAATGTCTAACGACCAGCAACAACAAAAGACCAACAGTGATCGTGTGTAGCAAAACAAACAGCAGAAGTAGCAGATCTAGCAATGACCAGCAGATCTAGTAACCACTAGCAGATCTAAAACCCACCAGCAGATCTAGCAACGACCAACGACTAGTAGCAGCAAATCTAGCAACAGCAAGGGGTGGCCAGCAATCAACAAGGGCGACGATCAGCACGGCCAGCACACCGTGGAAAAATCGGTAGCAGTAGTGAACGAAATTGTGGCTGAGCAGTGGTGGTAAGCTGGTGGTTTTCAGCAACAAAAACATCAGAAAGATGAAAGAAACTGGTAGCAAACTGGACAGTGGCTATTGCAGTGTGCAATGGTTAGCATAGCAGTTGCCTAAGAGGAGCGGTTGAGCAATTGCCGAATCTAATAGAACACCGAGCAAAAAAAAAAAAAAAACCCGCTTTGATATCATGAAGAGGATTGAATTCATTGAATTCTAAATGAATATTTACATGTACAGAAAGACTATTTGTTCTTGCACAATAAATAAAAATGGAAATATAAAAGATATAGGAGTATCTTATAGATATAGTATAATATCTATAATATCTATATATATATAATAATATCTTAGAGATACAGTATAATATCTATAAGATATGTATATATATATAGTAACAAAGGTGAATCCATCATAGAGAAGGTAACAAAGGTGAACCCATCATGGAGAAGGTTTCCTTAAGCATGGATTAAGAAAATGTTCTACAAAGCTTTGCATGTATTTATATTTTATATTTTACAATAAATTAATTTGAATATATAGAATAAATCTTATATTAAATGTTGGCTATAGAAAAACATTTTTTTTTTTTTTTACTCTCCGCTTTAGCTTATCTAGCAACTTTTGATGAGAAATTCAAAAGACAAATCTTGAAAAGATATTTATAACATGCTTAAAGCATAAAGTCCCTTCTCCTATTACCATTTGAGGCTTTTAGTAGTTACATAAAAAAAAAAAAAAAAAATCAAATCTGATTTATTTATATATATAATTCTATATATTAATGATATAAAGAATTAGATCCGCTTTCTTCTATTTTTTTTTCAGAGGGTTTTGTTAATGATAAAAGGATCAAATTTGATATAAAGTGATAAATAACTAGCCGGACGAGCATGTGGATCTTCAAAGCCATGGAATCCCCCAGTTTTCATGCTTTTCTGCTTTTCATTTTCTTATTCTCCTCCGCGGCTTTGCCGAATGCATTCTCTACCATCAGGTGGAACGACGACTTACAGGTTAGAAATCATATTCATAACCCTCTTCGTAATTGAAAAAATGAATTTTCCAACACATTCTGGTCATTCATTATTATTATTATTATTTTTCATTGGACAACTCTCGAATTTCAGTAATCTAGTTGTGCATAAAGCATGTAACACTCATCCCCAACTCACAACAAAGCGGTAACTACGTCAGGCACCCAAGTTTGATGATTATTCATAATTTTTTTAAGATATACAACCCACATCCTTTCTTATTTCCTATAATAAGACTTTTATGTATTTAATAATAAGAAAATGCTTTTCATAAGTGTTTTCCATAAGCTTGGTGGGTGGAAAGTGGAAACTGTTACTTTTATATTTTATACAGGGAGAGCCCTCGGTAGGGTCCCAAAGATGACAGCCTTGCCCTATAATTTATATATATATATAATAAAAAGTTATTAAAAAATTATGGTTTTCTTTTAATTTTTTTTAAAAAAGTTAAATATTAATTTCATTATTTATTTATTTATTGATAACTTAAAAGATTATAGTTTTCTTTCTTTCAGACCCCAACTTATTATTTTGTCCGAAGCCTTCAAAAACTTAAGATCGGTCATGTATTAAAAACATAAATGCAAGCATTCTCAAACTCTTTTTGGTTATTCGTCATTTTTTTTTTCTTTAACCTAGTATCTCTTCTGCACCTTTTGTGAACTTAATAAATCTGGAGTCTAAGTAAGCATAAAACACATGCATAACAAGAAGGCAGCCACCACATGAGGCATCTGTTGGTGATTATTCTCAGATTATTAAGATATACAATCTACTTCCTTTCTTATTAACTAAAATAAGACTTTTATATATTTACTAAAATAAAAATGTTTTCCACATGTTTGGTGGGTGGCACTGGCGTCTCCAACTCATTCCTCCAACCAATCTTGAAAGAAAATTTCTTCTAAAGTGAATCTTATTTTCTTTTAAACTTCAATTCATCTACAACTCATTTATGACATTTCTTCTTTTAAAAATAAATATTTTAAGACTTCCTTTTTAATCTTATTTTATATTTATTTATACTATTTTTAAAATATAATATATCTACATGTAAATGAATAAATAAAAAAATAAATAAAATTTTAATTTTACTATAGTACTAAATTAATTTTCATACAACAAAAATAATATATTAACTATAGAAAATTAATTATAGAAAATTAAATATTTTAAATCAAACCAAACTTTACATTATAAATCTATTATTAATACATTAAAAATTATATATATTTTGTCCAATTATCAAGAATTATAAAGTGTTGACTGTATATTGTACAAACTTAGCTAATTCTTAAAATTTTAATAAATAAAACTAGCTAATTTTTGAATTTTTATTTTTTAAATGCTTTATATATACTTTAGCAGCTATAGTTTTCTTTAATATATAAAATTATTTATAAATTAATATAAAATGTTAGTATATAATAAATTTAAATATAAGTTTATATTTTTAATAACGTAGATTTAAATTATTTTAAAATATTTACTTCTCTTGAAAAGTTTTTATTTTATCTTAAAAATAAATATTAAAAAAGGTGAAAAACAGAAAAAAGAAAAAAATTTTAAAAACTAAAAAATAAAAGCGGGCGTTAGGGAGGAGGAGGAGCTGGATGGGGCCCTCGCCCCATCCAGCGGGTGGAGGCTAATTTGGTGTGAGTTAAAACATTTTGGTGTAGTTTGGAAATGCTCAAACATCTTTCTTCTTTTATCCTTAACTTCTTTACATATTTTGAGGACACAAATGAATTTTGCAATAGTTTTTTATACCAAACAAAGGCAAGATACAATCGTTAAAAAACATGATTTTTGAAGCAAGACACAATAAACCTTGTTTTTCTTTTGTTTTATTTTATTTGTTTAACTGGTTTTTTTTTCTTTTTTCCTTTTTGCAGAAAGTAGAGAAAGTTGAAGTAGGATTTTTGACAGGCCAAGAGGATGTAGCTGTTGATAAAGAGGGGACTTTGTACACGAGTTCAAGCGAAGGATGGGTTAAAAGAAAGCGTAGAAATGGGGAATGGAAGAATTGGAAGCTACTTCCTGCTAATTCTGTTGTGGCTGGAATAACACCATCGGGAAATAGTGAACTTCTTGCTTGCGATGTTAATGAGGCAAGTCATTTTATTTATTTATTTTTATTTTTTATTTTATTTTTTTGAAGACTTAGGTTGAAAAAGTATTTGTAGCCTAAAAAATAATGTTATAAAATAAAAGAAAAACTACTAGAAGATTAAAAAAAATAAGAAGACAAATTAGAAGGAATAAAAAATAGAGGAAAGATTTTCATTCTTTTGATAATAGGTTGAATTTCAATCTTGATACATCCTTTACAATGTGAACACCCCTTTATATAGATTCTTAGTCATAATGGGTGATAAATACCATTTACAACACATAAATGTAATGGTTACAATAATATAAATGCCTTATAGGTTACACAAAAATGGTGGATTATAAACCTATTATAATTTAGGGGTTAAAGAATATTGAATGGTGAGTAGTTACAAAGGCATCCAAGATAATTATTTATAACACTCCCCCTTCGAATGCCTTTTATATGAGAATATGCGTCATTAAAACCTTACTAGATAAAACCCAGGGGGCCAAAAATCTAGTAGGAAAAAGAATACATATTCTTTTGGAGTCTTATACTATTGTTATGATTGCTTCATTAAAAACCTTGCAAGGAAAACCCAGTGGGACAAAACCTTAGCTAAGAAAAAAAGAGTACAGTACACTAATCAATAACTCATCTTTATTCTCCCCTTCATGAAGACATGTGTAGACTTTCTTTTGTTGTTATACTTGAAATATCTGGAGTCATCACATCCAAATCTTGTACTTGGCAGAACTTTTACAAACAAGTCTTCAAGATTTTTTCCTCAATCTTATTTGTTGAATATCAATTACATCATTCATCTGAAGCTCATATATAAAGAAGAATCTTAGTGAAATATACTTGGTTCTATCACTTTCGATAAATCCTTCTTGTAATCACACAATACATGTTGCATTTTCTTCATATGATGTTGACAGACAAGCTTCCACAGTATCTTTGAATATGTTGGATCATAGATCTCAGCTATACACATCATGACTTGTTTCATAAATTGTCAGAATCTCGCCATAACTTGTTTCATAGATTGTCATTGGAAAATTCTGCTCCACGGATCATTATGACATTGCAATATTAGCATAAGTGAAAATAGACCATCTTTGTGACCTTTATTTTATGTGGATCCGATAAGAACTCAATATCTGCATTCTAACCAACTTTGATGTTGCTTTGTTTTTCTCAAAAATATAGAATCATATCATTCGTTTCTAGAACATAGCAAAGTATATGCTTAATGTCATTCTAATATCTTCAAGCTGTTGGGAACTATATCCTGCAAATAACTTGGTAGAGAAAACAATATATAATATCGTCCAATTTGTTAAGAGCATAAATACATTAATGATAATAAGATTTGGTACTTCAAGACCAATAGTTTTTTCATCATCAAGATGAAGTAGTTTTCGTCAACATTAAATGACCTAATTACCATTTGGGAACTTAATGGATATGGTTTGTCCATCTAAAACTTTTTGAATAAACTTTTAGAACTCAACTTGGAAAATTCTCAATTTGCAGGCTGAGATAGAATCTTGTTTTTCTAAGATCTTTCATATCAAATTGCTTCAAATTTAATATCTTTTTTATTTCTTCACTAGTTCTCATATAGCCATAACATTCAAGTAGTAAATAATACGAATATGCGCAATAAACATGAATTAATAAATGTAATAGTAATATAAACTTATAAATATGATCACTAATAGCAATCAACAGGATTGTAAGATATGCATATAAATAATCAAGTAATATATATGATAATGTTAAACATTCTAAAATTTATATTTCGAAGCATTTGCTTCAAGCATGCATTTTAAATCTTTTAGAAATTTTAATCCTTCTGTGGTTTTAATCCTTCTGGGATTTTTCATATATATCATCATCCATAGATCTAATTTCTTTAAAATTTTCATAGAATATTCATTTGCATCCAACACATCATACGCTATCAAGTTTAAAAATATTTCTCATTCGTCAATGAGTTTAAATTGCTCATTTTTAATGTCGACATGACTCCACAATCTATAGTGTGGGATCTTCATTTTATAAAATATCAATGGACACTTTAAAATATTATAAATATCATAAACAATATTTATTTTCATTCAATATTTCACACATATATTGAATTTATGATATTTTTCATATACGAGGCATACTTATGTATTAGACATTTATATAAAATCTATTCTTTAAAGAATGTTTAATTTTTCAATATATATATCTCTTCAAGAGATATTAATGCCTCAGAATACTCACGTTCCCAATTTATTTTATTTCATAAAATATTAAATTCTCAATTGATGGGACATATAATCAGAATATTATTTTATTCCTCTTTAGGAATATTTTGCATATGTGTCCTTAGACTTGATCGGTCAATCACACTTTAGGTCTGTCAAATTTTTACAAATAAATTGTGCATCAGTCAACTGATTATATATTTGCATATGATTGATCTTGTGAACCAATTAGTTTTCAACTTCTCCTTTGAAATGTATGTTCACATCGTCAATTGATCTTGTGAACTGTCAATTGGTTTTCAACTTTTCTTTTGAAACTCATGTTCACTTAGCTTCAAATTGCATTAACAATTTTATATCTCGTTATCTCAAAATTGGGTTTCCTCCCCCTAATAACAAGAAAATTGCTTTACAGAATCATGATATGATAGAAACATTACCTTAAGGTTCTAAATAAAATTGGTCAATCATGCCAAAATATAAATATATCTGTGTCAAAGAACTTTTTGCTCTCAATCACAATATATTTCAATTGACCTCATGTGTCAGCATAATAAACCAAAAGGAAAAACCAATTGATCTTCGAGAACATTCATCCACTAGTCTTTAAGTTGCTCTTCAAGAGCAGTAATTTGTTAATATATTAATTGTTCTTCAAGAGCAATTTTAGCCAAATATAAGATATTACTTTGTCACTACAAATATACTGCATTCGTAAATATATTAGTTAATCTTTAGTAGCCATTAATAATTCTCTCAATTTCAGCATATTTTTTACGAAGGCATTGATCAATTATATGGTGATACCACAAGTATCCAACCAATATCAATTTATTTGATACATAATGCAAATACTTTATAATGTATAATTTCATGTATTGCAATAAAAACATTATTCCACTTCAGAAAAATAGTAAAGGTTATAACCATATTATCAACAACTATAACCATAACTATAGTTCATAAAATAATTTTATTTATGGCATATGCATATAAAATATATCAAAGTGTGATTTTTTATCATTATTTTTTATCATATCAATATTTGAATACTTCTTCAGGAGCATATTCAATGTCAAATAGTATTTCCTCTAATATTATTTTATGATATTTTAATATTTAAATATTACATGATTCATTGTATGATCAAGATAAACTTCAAGTTTAATTGATCAAGTAATATAACAACTTTATGTACAGATTTAGTTATGATGAATCTCTTAATAATGTTTGATATGAAATATATTTATAAAATTAATTTGAAGCAATAGATAAATGTTAAATAAAGACATTAAATAATAAAATAAATGTATATGTTCAAAGATAATATTAATTAATAAATTTTTTTAGAAAAATGGTACAATAAAAATTTTTCAGATGCTCTATTACCATTAGACTATTTCTTAATTAGCTTTGGGCTAATTTAAAAATCTATAATTATATATGTAAGTCTATCGATAAAACTCAATCTAATTACATATAGAGTATTATAACTTTCACATTTCAAAATATTTGAACAGCTTCTAGCTAGTTATAATAATTTGATAATTTTATTTTCAATGACTTTATACTAAAAACTCTCACTAACAAAACCCATTTTAATAGTCAATAACCAAAACTTTATTTCTCTATAATTTTAAACTAAAAAAATATTTATTTCGTTACATAGCTTCAGGCTATGAATTTTTTTCAAGTTTTGCTATTTTAATATATCAAATCAAGATTCATAATATATTTTGTATCTAATTGATACTGCAACTGGAGGTGCAATCAACCATAATATTTTTGTATTTAAATAATTACAAATAATAAGATTTTGAGGGGATCTTTTTTTTTCATTATAGCTTCAAGCTATATATATTTCATCCATAAAATTTTCTTTTGTTCATATGAATCAAAATTTATTAAAAAAAAATTTAGTTAATATACATGATTGAAATACTTTTAAATATTTTAAGGGTCTTAGAGCCTAAGACCTTTGAGACTTTTGTTATTGATTCAAATATATAATTAAAATAATTTCAATCATATATGTAGTTTTCTCATGTAGCATGAGATATAAACAAAATATTATATCAAGCAAAATAGACTTAATAAAAAATAAATAATTGAAATCATTATTTTAATTTAGATGAAAAAATATCACCTTAGAGTTATTTTTTAATTTATAAAAATAATCTCATTTAATTTACAATCTCTTTATGTCTTATAGCATAATATTAATTATTTGAAAACAATGACCATTATGGTATGAGAATTATTTTCAGAGAAAACATTTATGTTACAACTTAATACTTATATTTATAAGAATCATTTTTTTCATAATATTAATGAGATAGATGTATATTTATCATATTTCATAATATTAAACATCTATACTTTTAACATCTATATATAATTTACAAATGAACACACATATATAACTGTAATAAAATTATAATAAAAAATAATATATGAATGTTAATAACACCAAGAATAATATTTTATTTTCAAATGTTCACATCTTGATTTTTCTTTTCAAAAGATAATATTTGTATGAGTTGGTAGGATAACCTCCAGGAAAGAGCGGTGAGACAGAATCTTCTTAAATAACTGGCCTCCTAGAACGAGATAACCCATCTCCCTTTCAATGTTTAACTTTACTCGGGACAAGGCTTACCTGCTATCAACTTAAACTTGTAGTACTATTTGTATTATAAAAATTAAGAGTAGAACATAAGTAATTGATTATACATCAAATTAATATTTCTTTGTCACATTTTGACTTTTGATTCCTAATGTAGAAGTATCGTATAAGATGCAACTACAGAGCATACTTTTTTGGTCAATGATATTATATATAATTTATACTAAATTATACATATATATAAAATATATACATCATTCAAATAATAATATAAAAATCAATCTCACAAATTAAAAATATACCTTCAAACTTTCACCTTTGAAGCTCTTATTTTTTGATCTTTAAGATGTTTTCATCAAGAGCGTGATCGTGTTGATAACGTGTTATAAAATAAAAGAAAAACTATTAGAAGATAAAAAAAAATAAGAAGACAAATTAGAAGGAATAGAAAAGGGCGGAGAGCTTTTTATTCATTTGATAATAGGTTGAATTTCAACCTTGGTACATTCTTTACAATGTGAACACCCTTTTATATAGGCTCTTAGTCATAATGGGTGATAAATATCATTTACAACACATAAATGTTATGGTTACAATAATATAAATGCCTTATAGGTTAGACAAAAATGGTAGACCATAAACGTATTATAATTTAGGGGTTAGAGAATATTAAATGGTGAGTGGTTACAAAGGCATTTAAGATAATTATTTATAATAATTATGTATGTTTTTACAAAAAACCATTCTCAACTTTCAAACTTGCGTTTAGCTTTCTTAAGATTGTTTTTAGTACATAAATTAACAATGGTTTTAATAATAAAAAGAAAACTTCATCTTGATTTAAATATCTCATTCTTGTTCATTAAAAAAGAAAGAAAGAAAAAAACAGAACATGGTTAGCTGCTTTAAAATCAAAACCTTAAAAAAAAAAGCTCAGTAGATCAATTATTAAATAGTGTTGATTCATTAAGACTCTTTGAGTCGCGTTAAGTTACAAATTGACAAATTGAAGAACAAAAAAAAAAGTAATAATTTAGGTTCAATTTATATTTTAGTGGAGAATGTTATTTGATTATATAAAATATTGAATTGATTATCACAATTATAATTTTCATGTAACAACAACACTTATAATTATAAATATATAATGGAAAATTTTAAGTATCTCAAAGCATATATAACACATTTATTCAATAATTATAAATGCTTGTATTTGCAGTGGTGTTTTAGTAATTATATTAGTATTTTAATTTTTTTTTAATATATGAATTTAAAGTTGTGGTTTTGGTGTTGATTGAAATTTGTGATAAATTAGGTTCGTGAATGTTGTGTTAACTAAAATTTTTGGGCCTTAGGGATTATTGAAGATCAGCGAAGAGGGTGTACAATTGCTTGTGTCAGAAGTGAATGGATCCAAAATAAGGTTATTAATGTTTTTTTAAAAGCAAAAACAAGGTTATTATATAGTTGGTTCATGAGGCATCCAAGTCCGAAGAAATATATATAGGTCACATCATCGTAAGTTATATTTCCATTAATTCAGAAAGTAAAATTTTTATGTGCAGATTTGCTAATGATGTGGTTGAAGCATCGGATGGCTGCATATATTTCACTGTTACAAGTACAAAATACGGCAGTAGTGAATGGTACAAGGATATAATTGAGGGAATACCTCATGGAAGGCTATTGAAATACGATCCTCACAACAATGAAACATCAATACTACTCGAGTCTTTGGCATTCGCTAATGGAGTTGCTCTTTCACAGGATGAACATTTTCTTGTAGTTTGTGAATCATGGGGGTACTTCAACACAAATGACTAATATATAATATTGATAATTTTAATGTGACTATTTTTTATACTAATAGAAAAATGCAATTGTCCATTCACAATGGCATTTTTCTAAACG
>JAJIYU010019255.1:0-10855 GCA_030144865.1 Tinospora cordifolia | reverse complement strand
TATATATATATATATGAGTATCTTATGATTCTAGTATAGATCAAAGCTCTCTCCATAGAGATAGTGCCTCCTGATTTTCAAAGCAAACACGATTGCTACTAGCTCTAGACCGTGTGTAGGATAGTTGTGTTAATGCCGCTTCAACTACTATGATGCATAAACCACTAGTTGTACCTCTTACATCAACATTGCACCTAACCTGTGCAATGAAGCATCGGTGTATAGGGTATACTTCACTCCAGGGATAGGAGTTACTAACACAGGAGCTATGGTAAGCCTTCTTTTCAACTCCTGAAATGTCTGCTCACATTTATCATTCCAGATAAACTTTTGTCCTTTCTTGGTTAGTTTAGGCAGGGGTTATGCTAATTTAGAGAAGCCTTTAATGAACCTACGGTAGTAACCTGCCAACCCTAGAAAACTTCTGATCTTTGTCACATTGGTTGATTGTTTCCAATTGGCTACTGCTTCATCCTTCTCCGGATCTACTGATACGTCTTCAGCTAAGAAAACATGGCCAAGAAACTTGACCTTTTGTCATCCAAAATTTGCACTTACTGAGTTTGACATATAACTGGTTCTTCCTAAGAGTCTCCGAGACTATGCGTAAGTGTTGCTCACTGCTCAGCATCAAATCGAGAATAGATCAAAATGTCATCTACAAAGATAACGACAAACTGATTTAGATATTGGCTAAAGACCATATTCATTAGGTCCATGAATGCTGCAGGTGTGTTTGTCAAACCAAACAACATGATTGTGTATTCAAAATGACCATACTTGGTCTTGAATGTTGTCTTCAATATGTTAGACTCCTGAATACTAAGCTGATGGTACCTTGACCTCAAATCTATCTTGGAGAATTGTGTGGCTCCCCTCAACTGATTAAAGAGGTCATCTATTTTCGGTAATGGGTACTTGTTGTGATAGTTACCTGATTCAACTTCCAGTAGTTGACATATAATCTCATGGATCCATCCTTCTTTTTCACAAATAGAATCAAAGCTCCCCATGGCGACTCACTCAGTCTTATGAGACCCTTCACCAGAAGCTCACCTAGCTGTGTCTTCAGCTCAAGTAACTCTGTAGGTGCCATTCTGTATGGTGGAATAGCAATAGGGTTCGTGCCAAGATGTAGTTCAATCTTAAACTCTATTTGCTTGTGTGGAGGGAAACAACGCAATTCATTAGGAAATACATCCATGTATTCCCTTACGACAAATTTGATGAATGTCCTTAGGCCTCTCTGCATCCTCATCTACCAACTGTTTGAAGCCTTCCTTCTGCTGCATGGAATACAACAAAGCTAATGTCGGACTTCTAGACAATTTATGTTTGTTCCAATCAATATTCAAAATTTCCCTAGATGGCAACCTTATAATAACTCTCTGTCTCTGGCAGTCTATTTGGCCTTGATATTGGTTTAACCAATCTATTCCCAATATCACATTATATCCTCCAAAGTGGAGTACACAAAGATCTACCATCATTTGATGATCTCCAAATGTAAGCTAACATCTGCAATATCTCCTTGAGTTTACTGTATTCCCTATTGGCGTGGCTACCTCTAACGAGATTGCTAATGGACTAGTAACTAATTTTAATTTATCGACCACATCTTCAGAGACAAATAATCTTGTGGCACCTAAATCAAATAATATCAATGCAGCAATGCCAAAGAATAGGTAAATACCTTCCACTACTAAGGTGGGATCCGTACTACTATCTATAGCATACAAGCTCGCTTGCCCTTTTTGTTGTTGTTGAGGTCAGCCTATCTGAGATCGAGTCCGAGCCTGCAGTTGAGGTGTTAATCTACCTACTTTACTTGGACAATCTCTAGCTAAATGTCCCTTCTGATTACATGAAAAACATAATCCTTGCCTTCTGGCCTGATCTATCTGTTCCTTCCTAGTACTGTTAGAACAATTCCATTGAGTCTGGGATTGTCTCTGTGCATGAGGTGTTCTGCGACATACTTGTCCAGCAGGCTTCTTTTGTGAGGGTCCCACTATCTATCCAGACCAGACTCTCTTCCTATTCTTCCATGCATGCTTAGCCTCTAGATTTCGTTCTACTATCTGTGCCCTTTCAACTATTTTTCTTAAGGTGATTAGCTTCATCCATTCCAACCCACCTAAGTTCCTCACATTTCTATGCTAATGTGACTCTAGGAGAATGTTTCTAAGTTCTCAATTTGTTTCAGTAGTCTAAAAGTTTATGCTTCTAAGTCGACAACATTTTGTTTGTTTCAGGGTACAGGAGTTAGGGTAAATACTCAAAATAATTACTACATATATAACAATCAATTACATAGCAAACAAGCAAAAAATGCACGCTAGCATAATGCAATCCCAAGCTTCTATCAGTGCTTCTAGGTCCGGGCACCCAATCCTACCCTCACCCTTTCACACAGACTTCCACCCAGAATTATATTACACCCATATAATGGCACAAGTGTCTCAATGTCCATGACTACAGATGTCCCACCATGTTTAACCAGATTCTTTAGTTAAAAATAGAGCGACAGTGCACCCACGGACGTATTCTAAAGCTGATGCAAGAACCACCATACTAGACCGCCCCATCCTAGTATAATATAGTGCGTACAAGTTCAGCCAAAGAAATCGATCACTCACCAAACATGGTCCGTCATTTTTTGAGTCCAAGATTCCTCCATATCCCTAAATCTCTATGATCTCATACTACATAGAAACCGAAAATACAAGATCTTCCTGAGCCGAGTCCTGACCAAACAAGTATTCGTTCATTCAAGTTATCAGTCTATAACCTATGGCCTAAAGGATTTTATTTATGGACCCACTGTACTTTCTAGTTAACATCTACTCTATCTTAGACCTAGTGTCCCCACACTTACTAACAATACTTACCTTTCTATGATATACCATCGGTTCCAAGTCTTGGACCTTTCCTTAGTAGTGCTCAACCTTTTATGACCTTTAGTTAAAATGCAAGTCAACCTTCAAGGACATTCTTCTGCAGAAATAGATCCGACCAAGATCAGCCCCTTAGAGACCTTTATCCCAAGAGAAAGTCAACTATCTAGGACCACCACTTTATAGCAATGACCTTTTTAGGTACTCACATTAGAGCAAAATTCTAACCCTCGGGTGTATTCTTTCGAAGAAGAAGATCAATCAAGACCCCACCTTCAAGGACCTTACTCAAGGAAGGGATCAACTATTAGGGATCATTACCAGTACTTAATCTCAGCTTGAACAGGTTGGTATCACCTAGATCTTCTCTAGACTTCTAGCCACCCGCTAGAGTCATTCAGTCAATTCAGTTACTATTCAAAATCAATTTAGTAAATTCATTTCCAGTGAAAAATCAAATCTAGTGAAAATTCCATTTCAGTGAAAATCAAATTCTGGTGATAATTCCCTTCTGTACAATGTATCCACACTGAATCTTTGTTTAACCCCAACATCCATATTGGGTTCTAGTTTAACTCAGGTATCCACATTGAGTGATATTTCTAACTCAAGTTATCCACACTAAGTTATATTTTCCCAGCGAGCTATAATCATACCTCTGACACCACTTTGTGACACCTCGGTTTCAAGTCCAGATTTCTTGGTACATGATCATCAAGTCATCCTTTCCCACAATCGAGTTGCCAACTTTTCATTTCCTATTTCTCTTTCTTCTAAAAATTTACATAATCTATATGCAATGCAGACCAACATAAATGCATAGAATGTCCATAATCTAACCAATATCACCGATTTTCATTCATGAAAAGTTTCCAAAATATCATAGCAATGCAATGGTGAAAGTCAAAAAACATTCAGTTAACTACTATCAAATTCATTATACAAAATAAACACAAGTACATTTAGATCTTGAAAGTTCTACATCATACCAACAAAATGGTCACAAATCTTGTTCAAATATTTACATCAAAATAAGACACAAGAAAACAAATGAATAACCTCTAAGTGAGGCTCTGATATCAATCCCTATGCCTGTTAGTGAATATTCCTGTGAGTACCTGAAAAATAAAATGGGAGTGAGCTCGAAAGCCCAGTAGGTCCTTTCTACACATCATTAATATTATACAAACCGGTATTTAAAACATTACAAACACTTTTAGACATTAAGCATTACAAACATTAAATTGTCTTGTTATAATCCTAATGACTGAAAGAGAATCCTCTCTCGATATTTCCTACAATCCAAATGAGTAACTCCCAGTACACAATCCAGATGTACCATCATGATTTCTTCAATGACGCTATCTAGCTTACCATCATGATATACCTCTCCAGGTATTAGCTGTTCATACCAAGTACGAGTACTCTATGGTATACAATCCAGACTATACCATGGGATTACTGTCTAAGAAAGGGCAACACAATCTAGAGATCATAATCCAGTGATTACTACTTCCAAAAACAACTCAGCTATCCAGTTGTACAGATTGAAATATTTATGACGTGCCCAGACTAGTGCAAACGATACACTCTATGGAGAGTTACAGTGTGCCTGCGACAATCCATTGCATCGATACATGGACTTCTTAAAGTCATTTAAATTTATTTAATTTCACAAGCATTTTCATTCACATCACACTATCATGAAATAAATTCAGCAAGTATAAATAGTGTCTAGGGTTTTTTATGCACAGAAAAAAGGGCAAATCAATTTTGATTTTGTGTTTTATGTGTGTGATTCAAGGACAGAGAGCACAAAGAAGAGGAATGAAGAACAAGGGAGATGTGTTCTTTAGTTCAGTGCAAAGAGGAAGGCTGTTGTGTTGAGATTTACAAACAAAGGAGAAAATGCAGATCAAACCCAAAACTGTGAAGAACGATGGCCTAAATCGTGATTTTTTTGTGTGTATTGCTGCTGGCTGTGAATCACAAACAGAGGAAGGAAAGAAGATCAATGTAGCTGTGAGTGTTGTGATTTGTGGTTTGGTGGATTCGTTGTGATGATCAAACAAAGGAAAGGGAAAATTGATGTTGATGCCATAGATTTGATCTTGGTTGAAGAATTGGGAGTCAAGTGTTACAACATGGTATTAGAGCCCAGTACTATGATACACTGGGCTAGATTTGATTTTTCACTGGAGTTGATTTTCACTAAAATTTAAATTTCACCAAATTTTTATTTTAACTGAAAAGGGATTTCATTGGATTTGATTTTCACTGAAAAATATTTTTTTCTAAATATGATTTTGAAAAGTAGTACAATGGGTAGAAGTCTTGAGGAGAGTAAGTGATGCCATCTTACTCGAGTTGGGTGATACGAGTAGTGGCAGTTGTCCCTAATAGTTGACCTCTTCTTGGGATAAAGATCCCTAAAGGTCTGATTTTCTTCTGTAGGAGAATTTTCCTGATGGTTGACCTCTATGCTAATTAAAGGTCATAGAGGGTTGATCGCTACTCAAGAAAGGTCTAAGACTTGGGACCAATGGTATCACGAGGAATAATTATATAAAGTGGATAGAGGTTAAATATTAGGTGGCTAGAGGTCAAGACAAGATTAAGGTGATGCCAGAGTACTTGAGTCACTAGTTACAGGTGTGAGTTGAATATTGAGAGGTATCCCTGATAGTTGATTTCTTCTCGAGGAAGGAATTCCTGAAGGTTGATGGCCCTTCTTAGAAGATGCGCTATCCCTGGTGGTCTAATTCCAACTTTGGGAAGTTGTCCTTGAAGGTTGATCCCTACTTGGAAAAAAGTCTGATTTGGGAACTATGACATCATATAGAGATGCAAAGGAGTTGAATACCATGACCATAGGTCTAGGTAGAGACTAGTTGTTGCCTAGAAAGCATAGTAGATCTTAAACTAAAAGCTTTTAGGGCATAGGCTAAAGACTCATAACTTGAATGAACGCACACTTATTTGGTCAAGATCCGAGTTTGGGAGGATCCTATATATATGGTCTCTATGTAAGATGGGATGCATAGGGATTTGGGGGTACAGAGGAATCCTAGATTCGAAGAATGATAGATCAAGTTTGGTGAGTGATCGATTTCTTTGGCTAAACTTATATGCACTGTATTGTATTGGGATGGGGCAGCCCAGTACAGTGAGTTTTGCATCAGCCTTAGAATGTCACGCTATTTTTAACTAAAGGATCTAGTTAAACATGGTGGGACATCTGCAGTCATGGACATAGAGACACTTGCACCATTGTATAAGTGTAATGTAATTTTGGGTAAAAGTCTATGTGGAAGGGCGAAGGTAGGATGGGGTGCTTGGACCTGGAAGCATAGATGGAAGCTTTAGATTGCATTATACTAACGTGCATTGTTTGCTTGTTTGTTGGGTGTTTGTTCATTATATATGTAGTATAATTATTTTGAGTATCATAACCCAAACTCGTATACCCAAAAACAAATGAAATGTTGTCGACTTAGAAGCATAAACACCTAGACCACTGAGACAAAGTGAGAACTTAGAAACATGAATCTAGAGTTACAGTAGCACGATAAATGCGAAAAGGTATAGGTGGGTAAGAAGCAATGATCATTATCACAAGTCTCAATATCCAAAGTTTAGAAATAAAGCTTGATTTAATTTGGTTATTGAAATTGCCCATTTCAGTAGGATTAAATTATTGGATACCGAAGTCTTTTGACTTGTCGATAATGTCAAGCATAAGGGAAAAACTTAGTAGAACAGTAGTCAAAAGAGAAACTAGAGTTGAGGTCATGCTAGTGGCAAAAGGATCAATAAGAGTCCACATCCTAGAGATCATCACAAAGAATGGTAGAGCAGGTAATGAGAGTCCTACCATTACTAGTGGCACCACAGCCGTTAGTACCGGTGCAGCCACATGTGCAACCACTAGTATAGCTTCAAGCTCATCAACATGTCATGGATGTCGCACATGATACCTAGGTTAGAATATCACAGTTCATATATTAAATCATGCGAGAGTTTGTGAACTCGTAGTTCTTCTCAACGTTAACTCGAAAGGAAGGCTATATTCATAATCTTACCACTGAGAATAGGACACACATTATTCTAAAATCACTAAGGAAAATTGAAGATGTGATACCTCAAGTTAAAACAGTGGTGACCATAATGGAACACTAGGAAACAATTAAGCCATATCAGTTCAGAAACCTATGTAACTAATCAATTACATGAAAGACTTGAGGAAATATAAATTGATTCTCAAGAAATGCTTTCAAAGGAGCAACAAACTGACATCTTTTATCATTGCAAGATGATGATTCTAATATGGGTAGATAAATACACTGCCTGTATCTATGAATTTGAAGAATAGGATTTGGCTGAAGATACTCTACACAGGATCAGAGTGGCGTAGCGGAAGCGAAATGGGCCATGGAAAAATGTAAATCGATTGACAAAGGTAGTTACTTCCCATCTGTTCAATCTACAGACTTGGTGAATAAATCGAGGGAGTGGTATATTCTAGAAATTGTGGGATATACCATTTGGGTATTAACTTGATTCAAATTTCGATGACAAAATTTTATTTAAGGGGGGGTAGGTTTTAACACCCCGAAATCTCACGAATGCGTACACACCACAATTAAAATAAAAATATAAAATATAAATTTTAGGTTTGTAAAGAAATGAGAATTCAAAATAACTTAACGAAGAGAAACGTTTGTGAGTAGGAATTGGAAAAATATAATAATAAATATTATTGCTTATGCTCTGGTAGTAAATTGAAATGATGATGGGTATTTGACAATCATAGATGAAGTATAAATAATTCTTAGATGAACTACAATGATGAAAATAAATAAAGAATGTTAAAAATAGATAATAGTCTTTACAATACAAGTAGAAAATAGATTTTTAGGATTAATAATGTTTTAGTAAAAATTTTGAGGTTCGCAAAAAAGAAATAAATGAATTAAAAACCATATTTTATTTAAATGTATTCATAGACTATGGTTTGGAAAAATAAATGAAATATTAGATTATGGAATTATTGGTAGATTAAAATCAAAGATTGACTTAAGAAATGAAATCAAATATGGGTTTGAAAGACAAGAATCAAATATTAGTTGATTGAAATAAAAAGAAAGATGAAAACTTACTTTTCAAGTTTTAGGACAAGAACCAAAAGAATAAAGATTAGTGGAAAGAAAAAAAAAGGAAAAACCTAGAAGAATCACGAAACAAGAAGAAAAATCAAGATTTTAGTGTTTGGGGTTTTTCACACAGGGATGAAAGGGCAAATTGATTTGGATTTTGCCTTTTGTGTGTGTGATTCAAGGATAGATAGCATAAAGAATCGGGACTAAGAACAAGGGAGATGTGCTCTTCAGTTTCATGCGAAGATGGAGGCTGTTGTGTTGAATTTACAAACAAAGGAGAAAATACAGATCTATGTGGGTTTTAAACCTAAAACTGTGAAGAATGATGCCCTAATTCGTGATTTTTTTTTTGTATGCATTGCTACTGGCCATGAATCACGAATAGAGGAAGGAAAGAAGATCAACGTAGCTATGCATGTTGTGATTTGGATTTGTTGTGATGATCAAACAGAGGAAAGGGAAAATTGACGTTGATGCCCTAGATTTGATCTTGGTTGAAGAATTGGGAGTCGGGGTATTACATAATTATATATAAGTTTAAACTGATATGTTTACATCTTTTTTTTTAATCAAATTGTAGACAATCTCATGCAAAGAGGGCTGAGACAAAGTCTTTTTAAATAACTAGTCTCAAAGGATGAGATAACTCATTTCCCTTTTAATTACTTGGAACGAAGCTTTTTTATTATCAACCCAAGCTTATAATACTATATGAATTATAAAAATTAAGAATAAAACATAATTAATTGATAATAGTATTAAATAAAATATTTATTTGTCAAATTTTGACCTTTTGATTTTTTATATAAAAGATCATACAAGACGCAATTAAAGAACATACTTTTTAGTCAATGACATTATATATTATATTATTCATAGCAAATAATATTATGTGTAAACGATCATACATATATATAAAAATATGCACCATTCAAGTAATAAAATGGACATTGATCATACACAATAAATTCATAACCAAATATATTTTCACATTTTTACCTTTCAAGTTTTTGTTTCTTCAAAATAATTTTCTTAGTCTTCAAGATTTTTTTTTTAAGAAAAAAGAGTGAGATTGTTTTGATAATGTGTTTTAATATAAAATGAAAACTATCATAAAATGAAAAAGAAAATGAGGAGACCTGCTTGAAAGAAGAAAATTTTGGAAAAACTTTTATTCTCGTGATAATATGTTTATATACAACCTTGATATGTCATTTACAATGTAAATACTCATTTATAAAAGCTCTTAGTTATAATAGGGTGATAAATATTATTTACAACACATAAATATAACGGTGGTGACAAAAATAATGTAATGACTTGTAGATCATATGAGTATGGTAAAATATGAAAATACTATAAAATTATTATAACTTAGGGGTTATAAAATATTAAAAACTAAATGGTTATTATTCAAATATATTTATAACATAAACATAAATATTAAATTGGGTTGTTTTCATATTAGAGTCATTTGCTAATGAGTTTGGTATCTTCAAAATTATAATCCTCCAATGGTATATAAACTAAGTGATAAATCTTATTAAAAAAGAGTTTTTAAAAAAAAATTAGAATGTTTGATACTTAATTTTTTTTCTTTTTAAAAATTATTTTATGAAATAGAGGAAATACTTCTTAAATAAAAAATAAGATTTTTTTTTTTGGATTTTTTGAAATAAAAGGAGCAGAAAGAGGTTACGGTACTTTTTGAAATAGATATATTTTTTAAAAAAAAATGTCCAGAATAGCTTCGTTAAGCTATTTAAAACGATTAATTCAATTTTATTTTAACTAAAGATTTTTTTATTTATGTTCTCATCAGGTGCAACTTGTTTATATTCATTAATCTTGTAATTAAAATTTTTTTCATTTATTAGCTAAGAAATATAAACTAATTAGTTTGTAACTTTCTTTACTATCAAGCAGTTTAAAGCATTTTAAAATTTCCTATTCTCAAAAATGAGAATATTGAATTTAATAAGTTTAAGATAATAGTTTTAATATGTCATTATATAGAGAACATAATTAAATATTCAAATTCACATCATTAATAAAGTTATTGCATGATAAGATTAAATTCATAAACAATTTTTTTATAAATAAACTTAATAATGTTTATTCAAATAGCCTAAATTACCCATATAATAAGAGAAATAAAAGTTTGTCAAAGCTTTCTTTATAAACATTCTATTTTTGATTAAGTGTGTTTTACATTATTATTTTAAAACACTACATAAAATATAAACTCTTATTTATAAAATGTAACTGCAAAAAGTCTTAAAAAACGAGCAAATAAAGCTACCACGCAAATTAAAGTAGGCCATGGGGTCAACTGCGGGCATAGCCTAAAAAATTTTATATTAGGTTGTTGGGCCAACCCATTTGGGTGGACTTGGCTCTAACATCAACCTGCCACAGTTTGTGATGACGAAAGGGTTAAACCAAGGGTTTTTTACATTTCTATACAATATTTTAAAATGTATTACAATAATACCAAGTATTTCAACTTTATACAAATATTAAATATTAATTACAACAATAACAAAAAGGCAAAATAGTCTGCCGGAGAATAACAGCCTGGCGAGCATCACTCCGACCGGCGAACACCAATACTCCGACGATCATCACTCCGGCCGGCGAACAACAACAGTCCGGCGAGCATCACTCCGGTTGGTGAACGACAATAGTTCGACGAGCATCACTCCAGCCAGCGAACAACAACAGTCCGGTTAGCACCACTCCGGCTGACAAACACCCCTCCGACAAGCAACAATAAAAATCTGGCGATATAAAAATATA
>JAJIYU010019254.1:0-10858 GCA_030144865.1 Tinospora cordifolia | reverse complement strand
ACGTGAAACAACACATCTACAGGCCTAAATTGCTCATGAACACGGAATTATGCAAGTCTTAGTGCAAAACTGATTCACATAGTGTGCATATTCAGAGTCAAGAAGAGAATAATGTGAGTCATTGAGCAAAATCACCATGTAAACATAAGAGAACACACAAAACATTCCTAAATCATCTAAACACTCAAACAAATGCAAGCAACTAATAAGAAATCAAAGAAAAGCACTTACATTTTAATTGAAAAAGGGTGAAATGCTTGAAATCTTGAAGAAGAATCTCAAAAACCACAGACAAACTCGGATTTTCAACGCACAAATGAGTAGAATGACCGCGATCTGTCATTTAAAAGACACATGGACCGCGGTCTGTGCTTTATGGACCGCGATCCATGTGCCTTTTCAATGTTTTAAAAACAAATACTCGAATTGTGGACTGCGATCTACAGGTTATACTGTGTTCATGGACCGTGGTCCGTGTGTATACCAAAAATTTGTTCTACCGACCGCGGTCCATGGAACTACTCGTGCTGGTGACCGCGGTCCATGGACTTCCTTTATAAATTTCCATTCTGCTGACATCAGTCCATGGACTGATGACCGCGGTCACCAAAATCATGTTTCTGTGGAAACTAATGTGGACCGAGGTCTGTAAATGATGGACCGCGGTCCATAGTTTGATATACCCCTTTTACAAATTCCAAGTGCATAGACACAATTTCTCTATGAAATCTAACAAACTAAACTTAAGAACACAATTACACAAACTTCTATAGTGGGTTGTCTCCCACTCAGCGCTATATTTAACGTCGTTAGCTCGACGAGGATATGCTGCTTCAATCTTTGAGGAGAATCGTCTCTACCCTCTATTTTGGACCACTGTAGAAAATTTTCAGTCTTTGGCCATTCACCTTGAACCTGTGGCCATCCACCAAGCTCTGCACCTCTACAGCTCCATACGGGAAGACTTGAGTGACTAAAAACGGTCTCAACCATCGAGATTTAAGCTTTCACGGAAACAAACGGAGTCTTGAATTGAAAAGAAGCACTTGCTGCCCCGGTTTAAACTCCTTCTTCTCTATGATTTGATCATGTCATTTCTTCATGCGCTCTCTATAGATGGTGTTGTTCCCAAATGCTTCTCTGCGAAACTCTTCAAGTTCTACGAGCTACAACAACCAGTTCTCACCACAAGCCTTTGCATCGAAATTTAATTTCTTGATTGCCCAATAAGCTCTGTGTTCTAACTCGCAAGGCAAGTGACAAGATTTTTCATACAATAATTGATAAGGAGACATACCAATGGGTGTTTTAAATGTCGTCCTATAAGCCCACAGTGCATCATCTAACTTCAATGCCCAGTCCTTACGGTTTGTACCAACTGTTTTTTGTAATATTGACTTGATTTCTAGTTAAACACTTTAGCTTGCCCGTTAGTTTGAGGATGATAAGGTAGGGCAACCTTGTGCCTCACGCCATACTTAGTGAGAAGATTGTTAAAGACTTTATTGCAAAAATGTGCTCCTTCATCACTCACTATGGCTCTAGGAGTTCCAAAATGAGAGAAAATGTTACGTGTAAAGAACTTAAGTACCACTTGTGCATCATTCTTTGTTGTGGCCACAGCCTCCACCCACTTAGAGACATAGTCAACCGCTAGCAAGATATATTGTTTGCCAGCTGATGGTGGAAATGGCCCCCTAAAGTCGATGCCCCACACATCAAACAATTCCACTTCTACAAATGAGGTAAGAGGCATTTCATTCCTTCTGGAAATGTTTCCTTGCTTCTGACATGCCTCACAAGTCTTGAAAAACTGATAAGCATCCTTCAACATGCTTGGCCAATAAAACCCACTCTCAAGTACACATCTGGTTGTTCTCTGATGGCTATAGTGACCACTATAAGGTGAAGCATGACAATCATGAAGAACTTTGTTAATTTCAGATTCAGGAATGCAACGACGAATCACCTTGTCAGCACACCTCCGGTAAAGAAAGAGATCATCCCAAAGATAGAACTTACTCTCATATATGAAACGTTTTAGGCGGCTTTGAGATAGATCTTGTGGTGTAATGCCTGTAGCTTTGTAATTAGCAAAATCTGCGTACCGCGGGAGGTTGTCACTTACTGACAAGAGATGTTCATCCGGGAAGACTTTCACTATTCCCTTTGGATCTGGATTTGCTTCATTTGATAGATGAGACAAGTGGTCAACCACAACATTTTCTGTACCCTTTTTGTTTATTACCTCAATATCAAACTCTTGCAACAGCAAGATCCACCTTATTAATCTTGGCTTAACATCCTTCTTTGTAAACAACTATCTGATTGCTGCATGATCAGTGAAGACTTTGACATGTGAGCCCACAATGTATGATCTGAACTTATCACAAGCAAAAACAATAGCTAGCAACTCCTTTTCACTGGTTGTATAGTTCTTTTGAGCATCATCTAATGTTTTGCTTGCATAGTATATGGCTCTGAACATTTTATCACGTCTTTGTCCGAAAACTGCTCCTACTGCATAATCACTAGCATCACACATGATTTCGAACGGTTCCCCCCAAATTGGTGTTGATATTATTGGAGCAGTTGTTAAGGCTTTCTTAAGTGTGTTAAAAGCATCATCACACTCAGCTGTGAAGATAAATTTAGCCTCCTTTTCCAACAATTGACCTAGAGGACGAGTTATGTGAGAGAAGTTCTTGATAAATCTTCGATAAAACCCTGTGTGCCCCAAGAAACTCTGCACCTCACGCACTGTTGTTGGTGGTGACAAATTTTCAATGGCTTGAATTTTTGCTTTATCAACTTCTAGGCCATTAACAGAAACTCTATGGCCCAACACAATGCCTTCCCGAACCATGAAGTGACATTTCTCCCAATTTATGACTAGATTCTTTTCTTCACACTGGGAAAGGACTCGTTTCAGATTGTTGAGACATTGTTCAAATGTTTCAAAAAACACTGAGAAGTCATCCATGAATACCTCCATGATGTCTTCAATCATATCAGGAAATATTGTCATCATGCATTGCTAAAACGTTGCTGGTGCATTGCATAGACCGAATGACATTCTTTTAAATGCATAAGTGTCATATGGACAAGTGAAAGTAGTCTTTTCTTGATCTTCTGGTACGATGACTATCTGATTATATCCCGAATATCCATCCAAGAAACAGTAGAAATCATAACCAGCAATACGATCCAACATTTGGTCCACAAAAGGTAAAGGGAAATGATCTTTACGGGTTGCCTTGTTCAGCTTTCGATAATCTATGCAAACACGCCATCCAGTTGTTGTTCTTGAAGCTATTGACTCTCCTTTTTCATTTGTAATCACAGTCATTCCCCCTTTTTTAGGCACAGCGTGAATAGGGCTAACCCATGGTGAATCTGATATAGCATAGATAATTCTAGATTTTAGCCACTTCATAACTTCTTTCTTCACCACTTCTTTCATAATAGGATTGAGCCTCCGCTGATGTTCCACCGTTGGTTTATGTGAGTCCTCCATTAAAATTTTATGCATGCAAATGGCTGGACTTATCCCTTTGATGTCTTCGATTGTCCATCCTAATGCAGATTTGTGCTCTTGTAACACCTTCAGCAACTTTCCTTCTTGAACAGGTGAAAGTGAGGAGGAGATAATAATTGGAAGTGATTTGTTCTCATCCAAAAATGCATACTTCAAATGCTCCGAAAGTTGTTTCAACTCCACTTCCTTAGGAGGCTCTTGAACAACTTCAGATGACTGATTTTCAGGCAATTGTTCCTCTTTACTGTGGAATTCTAGTGTGTTTGCCTCTAAAGCTAGCATTACAAGCTGCTCTTCTACTGTCATAACTTCAGGAAACGTCAATGAGCGAGAGATGCTTCCCACCAACTCATCTTGTGAGCTTAGTGCCTCCACCACCTTGCCAATGCAAGAGTTTAGGATCTCCACCCTGTTGCATTCATGTAAGTCACTAGGATATTGCATTGTTTTATAAAGAATGAAGATCACTTTCTCATCATTAACTCTTAAAGTTAATTCTCCCTTGTGTACATCAATGAGTGCATGCCCGGTAGCCAGAAACGGTCTTTCAAGGATAAATGGTATTTCACAATCTTCTTCCATGTCTAGAACCACAAAATCCACTGAAAATATGAACTTATCTACCTTGACCAACACATCCTCAATCACTCCTTTTGGATATGTTAATGACCTATCCGCTAGCTGAAGAATGATGGTTGTTGGCTTGATTTCTGTCATTCCCAACCTTTTGCATATCGCTAAAGGCATCAGATTTATGCTTGCTCCGAGATCACATAGTACCTTCTCAAAAATTTCAGACCCAATATTGCATGGTATAGTGAAACTACCTGGATCTTTCAACTTTTGAGGAAGCTTCTTCTGTAGGATGGTACTACATTCTTCGGTGAGCTTGACTGTTTCAAAATCCTCTAACTTCCTCTTCTTGGACATGATCTCCTTCATAAACTTTGTATAATTAGGCATTTGTTGCAAAGCTTCAGCAAATGGAATGTTTATATGGATTTTCTTAAACATCTCCAAAAATTTGGCAAACTGTTCATCCATCTTCTTTTTCTGAAACCTTTGAGGAAATGGTAAAGGTGGAATTTCAAAAATTTTGCTCTCTTGATTTGCTCTTGCCTTGACCTTCCCTTTTGATGGTGCTAGTTCTTCATGTTGACCTATGGATGACTTTTGCACATCCATCTCATTGCTAACAGCTCCCTCAGCTTCAATAGGTAGTATACTTGGATTTGGTGGACCTACTACCTCTTTGCCGCTCCTTGTAGTCATCGCCCTGCAGCTCTCCTTTGGATTTACTTGAGTATCACTTGGAAAAGAGCTCTGCTGCTGGTTTGACACTATTTGTGCCAATTGCCCCACTTGTGTTTCCAAATTTTTAACAGTGGCATTAATGTTTCCCACCTAGATTTCAATTCCTGAAACTCTTGTGTCATTTTTATCAACCCTTCCAGTCAACTCTTTGAAGAATCTTGAATGCATATTCATCATTTCATCAAGTTTATCCTCCAAAGATGGCTTTTTATCTTGCAAAGGCTGTTGATTGACAAACCTTGGTAGCATTTGAGCATTTATATTATTTGCATATGAGAAATTCTCATGGTTCCTCACGCTCGGATGATAGTACTTTGGGACATTATACCCCCCAGCTGGTGCTTGATACCCGCTGAATCTGTTCATTGCATTCATCTGTTCGATTGAAGCTTCACCATGATAAGTTGACTTACTTGCTTCAGCAATTGACTGCACTTGTTGATGTTGCTAAAGTTGTGCTCCACTACTATTTTCTTCCACCAAATTCAATCGATGGGTTATCGCTGCAATTTGGGCATGCAAAGCACTAATCTCACCAACTTCATGAATTCCCACTTTCTTTGCTGTACTTCTTTTTGTACCATGTCCATAAGCATTAGCTGCCATGTTTTTAATCAGTTGAATTGCTTTTATGGTTGATTTCCCCATCAAAGATCCTCCAGCCGTTGAATCTACCAAGGCCCTTGTGGGCGGTGTAAGTCCACTATAAAACATATGAATTTGAAGCCAAGGTAGATATCCATGTTGTGGGCAACGCCTTAATAGGTCTTTAAATCTCTCCCAAGCCTCATATAAAGATTCAAACTCAGATTGTTTGAAAGAACTAATCTCCCCTCGCAGCTGATGCACTTTGGCTGGCGTTAAATACTTTTGCAAAAATTTATGGCTTATTTCTTCCCAAGTTGTAATACTTCCCGGAAGCAAGGTTTGCAGCCAGCTTTTTGCTTTATCCCTTAAGGAGAAGGGAAACAGTCGTAGCCTAAGCTGATCTTCATTTACTCCATGTATTTTGACCGTATCGCATATTTCCATGAAGAAGTTTAGATGTACCATTGGATCCTCCACAGCTGAGCCTCCAAACTGTTGTTGTTGTACCATGGTGATCAAGGACGGTTTCAACTCAAAAGTGTTTGCATTTATTGGTGTCTTTGCTATGCCTAAGTAGTTGTTGTTTAAGACAGGTTTGAAGAAGTCCCATAATGGTGCCTCCCCATTGTTACCAACACCCAAACTAACGCTTTCAGCCATGTTTGATGCACATTCTTGAGCCTCCAGCCGAATCTGACTGATTGTTTTCAGCAAATCTGAATCCTAAGGGTCACAAGGACGTTTACTCATACAAGCCTGAAACACAAAAATGCAAACAGATCAAGTATATTCAATGTATTCTTTACTAATGATAAGAAAAATCAATTAATAAGTAATAATAAAATAAGATATTGTCTTGACTAAGTCCAAACCAAATTCAACTAGTTTTAAAAACATTAAACACCGTTTTTCCCCGGCAACGGTGCCAAAAACTTGTTAGCTACCCCGCAAGTGTACGGGATCGCAGTAGTAATATCTGGTAAAACCGAGTATTGTCCTTAGGGAAAAAGGGTTGGTTTGTGATTTTAAGTCCCAAATTTACTATTGATCAAGGTTTTATCAAGACTATAGTGGATGTAATTGAATTAAGTTAAAAACTAAAGACTGCTCTAAACAAAAATAATAGTTGATGCTAAGAAATCAATACATAGACATGTCTAGGATAGTGAATGCCGCTGCGTAGTTTGTAATTCTTCTTTGTAGTTATGAATTACTTAATCCATGAGTTATAGTATCAATAGTTGAAATCATTTCCCAAGGTATTTCAACATTCACTAGATTTGTTTTGTCCAACCCTCTTCCGAGGCGTTCACTTAACAATCTACATGTTATATCCAACAATCCATGTGCAACTCCCTAGATTGGTCAACAATCTCCTGATAAATCAACCGGTTTAAGTCCAAATTGTGATATCCGCCCTTTAGGCTTCTCTCCCGAGATAGACCAAAGTATTAAGTTCAATACATCTATGGCCAGTAGACGTAAGGTTTTAAGTCTACACAATAAGGAATAGAATCTATAACTCAATAACGACAATTAGGTATTATTAACTATGCATTAAAAATCACATCCCAGACAATAAATCTAATTAGCTAGACATGAATTCAAAGGAAATCATAAAATTAAATTCAAAGAAGTAACACATACTCAAAACTCTTAAACAATCTTCAATTCTCAATGGAAATTCAGTTTTTCATGCCCTAACAACCGTCACAGTGATTTTTTTTCAATCTTCCGTCCTCCCGACTCTAATTACCCTTTTCTATTTATAGTCTCGCACTAAAAAACCTAAAAAATACGAAAATCTCACTAATCAATCGAGTGATCGCGGTCAATGACTTCTATGTCAAAACCCAAAAATTCTCCATGTTCTGTCCACCGCGTTTTATCCTGTTTCTGTGCACATCACGTTCTAGTGACCGCGGTCACCAGTTTATGGACCGTGGTCACTAGTGCATTGTATACTGGTTTTGTTCTTCTGTTGTTACTGCGGTCTTCAGTTCTTAGACCGCGGTCTACTAGTATTTTCTCTTGATTCCTTCTCTTATTTGCCTTCTTTTGATGCATTCTTCTTGTGTGCTTCAACCTGTATCCTGCAATACACTCAATTCCTTTCTCATACATCATTTTCTCATAAAAGAATATCAAAACTATAGAAAACAATGCTTAAAAGTTATTAAACAATGTAAATCCCTAACTACGTGCAACTATTGCTAATTATGCAATTCTTTACTTCTATTCTCCCTTATTTCTTTTAAAATGTAACATTTTACCTATTCTAATGTTACTTTGCTATGCGACTAACAATTTCATATCAACCAGAGCTTTATGAATTTCTTCCATTCGGAGATGAGCTTTGAGATGATCAATATCCTCCCTTGACAAGAACTCCACATGATCAATATTAAGTTAACTGATGGAAGCCCCATTATCTTGAGAAAAAAGTTGATTGAAGTACTGAACAACATGTTCTTTTAGAACTTTGAGATCAGAACACCAAGACTCATTGATTTTAAGAGTCGAAATGAGATTCTTTACTCTTCTTTGAATTGTGCTGATGTGGAAAAACCTTCTGTTAAGATCCCCTTCTTTTAGCCAACTAATTATAGAATTCTAAAACCAGAGGAGTTGTTCCTGGGATAGCACCTCATTAAGTTCTAGAATCAAGATTGGCTCTTATTGATAGAGATACCGACATTGTCTATAAATTAGAAAGTATTGAATACTGATGATCATGGCCTTTAGAGTTCTCAATCGTTGGAATATGTTGCCAAAAGTAGATTGGTTCCAGGACTTCAAACATTCTGCAAGCCCTGAGAGTTTTATAAGCAAATTATGCCGCATATCTCCCCAAACCTCAGTAATTAGTCTTTTGAAGCTCTCATCATATAACCATGCAGCTTTGGAGTAAAAAGTCCTACTAATATAATTAGTATTAGCAGGATTAGAATAAAGGAGAATTGAACAATGGTTAGAATAAGTCTTTGGTAGGTAGCAAATCCCAGCCTCAAGGAACATATCCCTCCAACCAACATTACATAGAGCCCTGTCTAATCTTTCCTTAATAAGTTGTCTTCCTAGCCGATTATTCAACCAAGTGAATTTTGGTCCTTAGTAGCCCATGTCCAATAGATTGCAATCTTGAATGAATTGGTTGAAATTAAAAGCTTACCTTGCATTAAATCTTCCTCGAAACTAATCTGAAGCCATTGTTATATCATTAAAATCCCCTAGAATTACGTAAGACATTGATAAATCCCTGGTATTATTTTTAATAACTTCTTATTGCTCCATTCTAGTCCTGGTATTAATGTAATACCCGAAATTTGCCAACAACAAGCAAGCAAAAAAAAATATGAAGAACTAATACCGCGATTCCCAAATGAGGATTGCAGTCCTGCATCAAAAAGGTGGTCCTCGTGAGGACCACAATCCTCATTCTAAAGACCACGGGTGATAGAAGGTGGAGCGTTGATACTTGTATATATATACATTATGACAAAAAGAACCCTAATCACATCCATTCTCCAGTTGCTCACCGTGCTCAGAACCCAAGCCGTCTCCTACAACTATATCTCCCTCTCTAGCGCATTCTAGACCGAGTTCAATCATCTGTTCTTCCAAAAGGTTCACAACGGAAATAGGAAGGGAAATGTTTCTAAATTACATTGCAAAACGTTTTGGCTGACTCTAAAATAAAATTAGATCGTTTCTCCCCTTAAACATTCTAGATCTATTCGAATATATTCCACATCCATGTTACGGACTCACCAACATCAACAAGAAAGGAATGGTGCAAGAAGAACACCGCGGTTTTGTTCAACAACCCTAGATTTATGCCAAGACATATTACAAGAATATAACCCTAAAACTGCCAGTTGAGACATTCTAGCGAGACAAAGCGAACATAAGGTATAATGCCCTTATTTTCAATATAAGGTGTGATTTAGTCTAAACTTTAGAGAATTGAAACCCACACATAGAAAGAAACTACATAATATTCAACTAATGTAACTCCTTTGTATGGTGATTAGAAACTCATTAGATTATGAAGTTGGGATTTTGAAAACACTACAAATGCTAAAAATTGATTATTACTCTGTAAGGTTCAAGATTTAAGGTCAAAAGGAATGGCCGAAGGGCCCAAGGGAACGCATTAGAAAGGTGGAGATGATTACCTTACTTTCTAGTCTTATTTGAATTCAAATATTGAGCATGATTGTGTTTACATTACTATGAATTCGTAAAAGCATGCTAGGGTACACTCGATTATTGATTAGATACTATGACTACTTGATTGTGTATGAATGCAATATACCATGATTGGAATATTCATGCACATCAATTACTCATTTTCATAACGTGAGATTCATGTGATTTTACCTTATATTATATGATTGGTTTTCACAATTGATTTACTTGAACCATGCTATCCGTTTTATAATTTCCATGCCTATTATGATAGAAAGTTTAACTGTGTGATCTTAAGCAAAGATAAATAAAGATTTGAACTATGCACTAGTGCAATGGTCCATGAGAGATCATTGTAGGTGTTCTCGTGAATTGAATGATGGGTTAAACCCTAATTTTCGATGATAGAGCAATGGGTGTGACCCTAGTTCATTAGTGATGGAGCGATGGGTGTGACTTGTAACACTCCCGTTCTCGATCCTTTGTTTCTGTCACATCGGGATCATGCATGGAGAAGCATGCCCATTCTACTAAATATGTATACACGTGTCATTTGCCGAGAACTGGAACATTACTTTTTTCACATTTCAAATCATATTAAACACACTCTGGACACATCAAACTCACATAAATGATTAATCAACCCTTTGAACACATCAAGGGGTGCCACATGGAAAGTATGCAGAAATCATCAAATAATTAAATCATTAACTGAACATTTAAAGTTTAATAAAACGTGGAACAAGGTTTTCAAACTAAAATCTCTAAGCATGGCCTATGTGGCCAAAGTCTAAACCATAAAAACAATTAAGAATTTAAAATTAGTCTGGAGGGTCATACACCCATTCTAAACCAACTACTCAAATAAATAAAACTCTAATAACAACCTCGACAGTGAGGTTTGCAGCTACTGCAATGCTCAGTAGTAATATCAACACTGTAATACCCACTAATTTTAAGTGTTGTAATACAAAAATTTTGACTATAATTAAGTGTTAAAGAACCGTAGTCAACAAACATTGACCATTATGAGGAAAGTCACGAATGACAAGAAATTGTAATAAATTTATTTATTTATTCATTTATTTATTTTGCATATTTGAAAAATGTCATATTGATCAATAGTATTATAAATAGTAAAATTAATAGTATTATAAATAATAAAGTTAATTAATAGCATCGAAAATAGAAAAATTATAAATGATATCATAAATAGTAAAGTTGACT
>JAJIYU010019253.1:0-10862 GCA_030144865.1 Tinospora cordifolia | reverse complement strand
TGAGCCTCATCCAGTATGGTCTACTTACTTTATCCATTCTAAGGTATATAGATCATTTTCTTGAGCCTTCAGATATTCTCAGCATCAACCTGAAGTCAGCATGCTTTCCCTGTGTAACTTCTTCTATTAGATGAGTGAGCCACTTGTCTTGCCTCTATTCCTCCCTAATCTGATGTAAGAGATCCAGTTGGCAAGATATGATGTAGAAGTAGGCTTGTTTATCATTTAGAGTCACATCCATCCTAAATTCGTTAATCAACTGGTATATTTGGCCCTTTTTCTTCCTCTTGTTTGTTGAACTTCCTACTTGAGGCATCGACCACCACATTGGCCTTCCTCGAATAGTAGTGTAACTAAAAATCATAGTTTTTCAACAACTTCATCCATCTCTGTTGCTTGAGGTTTAACTCTTTCTGGGTGTAGATGTACTTCAAGCTCTAATGATCTAAAAATAGATCAAATTTCTCACAATAAAGGTAGTGTCTCCAAATCTTCAGAGCAAATACAATGACTGCACTCTAGGTCATGAGTAGAGTAATTCTTCTCATGGACCTTCAGTTGTCATGAAACATAAGCGACTACTTGTTTTTCTTGCATCAAGACTGCTTCAGTCCACTTAGTAAATGTAACACCCTATAATCTGGTACTAAATAAAATGAAACAATTCAATTGCATTTGATTGAATTTGGGTGAGAAATGAAAATAGGTTCATTTTAGGGATAAATTTAGCATGTCAAAACCCCCATTTAGTGTATCTTTTGACCTCAGAACGACCGCAAATGACACAAGGTGCCATAAACTGATCAAGTAGACAACATATCCAAAAATTAGCTCAATTGGCCAAAATTATGGTTTATTCGTTTAATACCCTTCAGTGGAGTCTAAACCAGGAAAGTAAATGCAATGAGAGTCACCCTAGCCAAATGATAGTTTGGAAATATACATTACTTTATTATGAACACAAAAATATATAATAAAATCCTTAATTCTTGGTAAATAATGAGATATGAATTTTTATTAAATTCATGTAGACCCATAAATTCATGGCCACCCCTAAACATGTGCAAACCACACGGGTGGAATACCATGATCATGTACACCCTCACCCTACCCAACCTCAATGGAATGTTTCCCTTATTTGGAATCATGTAGAATTATCTCATGTTCCATGCAAATGATCAAGTATACCACACCTATGAGAAACCATGAAGAATGATCTCATGTACACCACACTTTGATCATGTGCACTATGCCCTATTATGCAAAATCCGTCCATGGGTGTGTGTGTACACACATGTGAGCAACCTAATTGACAAGTGTCTAAATGGTGAACCATGAAACCCTAGTCGTCACACACATGAAGAAGAAACCAAAAACAAAGAATAAGAAAGTTTCCAAAACCCAAAATGTTCTGATCTTGCCGCCACGTGAAAAGATTACCATTATATCCTTAACAAAACCCTTGCCGTCCTCTATGTCTCTGTTATGAGCAACAACCCGAGCCATCATATGTGAGGAAACCCTAATTAAAGATGCCAAATCGTGGCCCGCATTGTGCTCTTGAAAATCTATATAAACCCCCCTTGTGCACACTTATTCTTCATCCCAAAGCAATGAGTTGACACTTCCCTCTTAGCTTTTTGTAGCCTTCTTCTTGGCAATTCTTGATTGATCTTGAGGTATTCTTGAGTGTTTAAGTATTTGATTGAGTGTCCTTGAGTAGTCTTGAAGTGCTAGAAGTGTTGAAGAAAGGAACCTCTGCTGGATTTTCATCAAACTTGCAATTAAGCTAGAAGTAATTTCTAAAGCCTCCTCTTTTCTTATTTAGTTTAATACCATGTTCATTACATGTGTAATTTTCAGCAATCATTCATGTTTCAATTTCAAAAATTTAATTTATGATTTCATTTTTAGTTTAGTACATGAGCATGATTTAAGTATTCATTAATCCATGCCATGTCTAGTATCATGTTTAGGTTTATTTCAGTGTATGACGCATGTTTTTGGATAATTCATGCTTTGATATTTAGATTGTCTATATTTTGAAATTTATTTCCCCTATTCTATAATTCTTGAATGTGAGATTAATTATGAGATGATAATGATCAATATCATGTACCATCATAATGAACACGTGTGTCATTATGGGTGTTCTTTTCATGTTATTAGTTCACTGGTGTAAAGACCAAAATACTTGGTTGGTGGGTAATAGGCCCTAAGTCCAAAAACCCAGTAAAATTGGCTGAGAAATTGTAACAACTCGAGTCCACCGTGACGATATTATCCCCACCTTAGCCACCACTGACTAGGTGTAGGGTTTTATTATTGGCAAGACTCGAACTTGAGTCTCCTAAAAGCGCTTAGCACAATGATACATCTTCAAATGCACATTTAGCCTAAGAATTCCCCTGGAGTCGGACCAATGTGGGATATTACAATCCACCCCCCTTGGTAGTAATCTCTCCTCGAGATTCACACCTCCGCTATACACAAAGCGGCTGTGGTACCATTTGTAACAACCCGAGCTCATTACGTACCAATATTGTCCCCACCTTAGCCACCATTGACTGGGTGTAGGGTTTTGTTCTTGGCAAGACTCGAACCTGAGTCTCCCAAATGTGTTCGGCAAATGAGACACCCTTGAATGACATTTTCTAGAGTTGGATCGATGTGGGATATTACATAAATGCCTTTTTCACTCTAAGGAGGTATTTTGTTAAGAATATCAAAGGCCTTGAAACCCTTTTGGTCTAAATCACAACTATATACAAAATGGTGCTTGAAACACTTAATGTATGCAAGTGTATGAATTATGGATGTGTGTTTAGTCTAAATTGAAAAATTGGTTGTTTAAAAAGGATCCACTAGGTTATGTGCTCACCCTTCCTCTCTTATTTTCAGGAAATTGAAAATGCATGAAGATGTTGCAAATTGTGATAGTTTCTTTATTTTTAGAAAGTTTCTATATTTGAATATAAGGGCATGTAGCCCAAGTTTTGAATGTCCCACTGTAATAATTTTATTTTAAGATTGAGTTATGTACTCTACTTTATTTAGATTAATAAAGTTTATGAATTTCTATTATCTCTTGTATTATTGGCATATTCAATTTGATTCCTAAAATTGTGTTAAGTACTCTTGAATTGCATTAAGGCATAAGATAATTGAAATAAAATTTCAAGTATGAGTCATTTGTAAAGTAATATTGGCCCAATCTGCCTATATGGTCAAGTCCACTGTCAAAATAGTGGTTATCCCAAAATTTGAAAGAATACAGGCATTAGGTGTTACAAAGTGTGGTATCAGAGCCTAGGCTTTAGAAGCTTCGGGCTAAAAATAGAAAGTCAACCCTAAACATATGCTATTGGGTTAGAATTAGAAAGTTAGTCTTATACCTACTGTGGTATTAGACTTATAACTCAATTAGGTTTGACCTATTGAACTTAGAATGTCCTACCTTCTGCTTTTAAAAACTGAAAAATGTTTTAGAAAGTGTTTTCAAGAAAGAAATATATGTTTTGAAATGTTTTGTTTGAATACAAAGACTACAAGTTAAGCTGATAGGTAGGTAATCCCGTCCTAGAAAGTGTGGTTGTTAAGCAAACTTTGGTCTCGCAGCCCAATTTTGAGGTTGTCCCACCAGCTTATACGAGTAGTAGGAATTGAAAAACATTCATACTCTCTATAAAAGAGAATTAGAAGGTAGAAAATTAGGGCAAAAAGTTGACTAGAAGTGGAAAAAGATGCCAAAGGTGGTATCTTTACTCGACAAAGGTTGTGAGTCAACCAGATTGAAACCCTGCATCTAGGGGAATTAACTTAGGAACAAACATGGGTGGAAAAGTGGGTCAAATGCATAAAACTTTAGGACATAGGCTAAAAACTGAAAATGTGCAAGAACAGAATTATTGTTTGGTCAGGACAGAATTATTGTTTGGTCAAGACATGAGATCCGAAAGATTCTATAACTCTAGTTTATATGTGGTATGAGACGCATACGAATTCGAGGCTATGGAGGAAGCCTAGACTTGGAGAATGACAGACCATGTTTGGTGAAAGATCAGTAACTTTGGAAGAACTTGTTTCTCTATACTTGGCTGGTATGGGATGGTCATGTATGGCAGGCTCGGGAAACCTTAGTTATTGAGATATTTGCGAAATTGTTTGGGTGTGGCAATTTTTTGAGTGAAAGTGTAAGTGGAAGCGATACAATGGTATGAGACACTTGAACCTAGAAGCTTAGATGGAAGTGTAACACCTACAAATTTTGTATGAATTTTAAATAAATATTTTAATTGAAAAAACATAACATTTTTAGATATAAATGGTGTATACTCTAAAGTATGAAATAAAATTAAATTAATTAGTAAACCTTGTATATACAAGTATATAAGAAATATTTGTACAGTTGAAAAAATATTCTTATAATATGTGTAGATGTTAAATAATATCATACACTGCACATATTATAAGAATATGTATATAGATAAATATACATAATTGAATGTATGAGGATTAATACGTGTAAATTTATAACATTAAAAAATGTTATTAACTTACAATTATCTAATATAAGTATAACATTATATAAGTGTAATAATATAATTGTATTACATAAATAATTGTATAACATTATATTAGTCAATATATTTAATGGTATAATATATTTATATATATAGAAGCTTATATATATAAGAAGACGTGCACGAGTTCGACAAATTCGCCAAACTCACGCACGTGCAGCTGTGCCAGGAGCTAAACGATTTCGGCAATCTGGCTGAAATTGTCCGGCCAGAAAATGTTGATTTGAAATAAAAAAAGAAAAGGAAAATCGAATGAAAATAGACAAAAACCAAAATAAGGAAGAAAAAAATTTGAAAAAATTTCTAAAAGTCTATTATTTAAACTTGAGTCGCCAAAACCCAAAAAATAGAAATTTTTATTTGAAAAATGCCCGAAGTTACTAATTTTCACTCTCTTAAACTCTATATAAAGGACCCCTAGTGCTCTCATTCTTTTCATCCCAAATCAAGAGCATACTAGTCCCTCTTGACTCTCTCTGACCTTCTTCTTGGCAATCCCCTCAGTTCTTGAGTAATCTTGAACTGTTCTTGAGTGTTCTTGAGTGTTCTTGAGAGTTCTTGAGTGTTTAGAAGCTTTGGAGTAATAGAGCTCTCTCAAAATTCGAAAGTGTGTGTAAGAGATTTATTTAAGGTGGAAGTGATTTCTCAAACCCCTATTCTACTTCTTCAGTTTATTACCATGTTCATGCATATTTAACTTTCGTTTGGCATGTTTATTATGTTTGAATAACATGATTTATGTTTTATTTATTTATTATTTTTTAAAAAATATATTTCAGATTTGCATGTTATAACAACCCACCGCCACCGCCACCGGGACCCACACCCACGTCATGGCACGTCATGGCTCGTCATGACATTGTTACTCACAAGGTACCATTCCCCCCTTGGGATTTTTATTTCGCCTCCGTGGAGTTTTGAACCCATGACCTAGGGGACAAGTACATTGTTCTTGCAACATCCACTACCATTGAGCCACTTGCTCAATGGTAGTGGATGAGGAATGAACAAGGTACTTATGCCCCAGGTCCTTGGTTCGAATCTCCACGGAGGCGAAGGAAAACCCCAAGGGGAGGGGACAGTACCTTGTGAGTGACACGCCATGATGTGGGCCCTACGATGTGGGTAAGAGTCCCGGTAGGATTCCCAGTGGGTGTTACAATAAAAAAGCGCCTTTTTATTGTAACACCCATCGAGAATCCTACAGGAACTCTGGCTCAATGGTAGCGGATGATGAAAGAATTAAGTACTTGAGCCTCAGGTCTTAGGTTCGAATCTCCGTGGAGGCGAAAGAAAACCCCAGGGGGCAGGGGACAATACCTTGTGAGTGACACGCCATGACCTGGGCCCTACGACATGGGTAAGAGTCCCGATAGGATTCCCAGTGGGTGTTACACATGTACACCATAAAATCATGTCATTATTAGATTATACATGTTTAGATTTATTTTTAAAAACATGATGCGCACTAAGTGTTTGCTTTCATGTTTTGAATGTTTATATGTTGAAATTATTTTTATTTATTTATCTCAAGCATGATTTATTTATGATCCATAATTATTAGATTTAATGAAAGATGTTGAGAATAAGAACCACGTACTGTCACAGTGAACACGAGGGTCACTATGGGTGTTCTTTACATGTCATTAGTTCAAATGGGTGATGTTCCAAAATACTTGGAATATGGGTTAGGCCCTAAGTCCAATGAAATTTGACAAAAAAAAATGTTTTTTCACTCAAGGGAGGTATTTTGATGAAGAACATCAAGGGCTTTGAAACCCTTTCAGTCTAATTTACAACTATAAACAAAAATGTTGTTTGAAATGCCTAATAATTTACAAGTGTTTGAATTTGAATATGTTATTAATGTTGAATTAGTAATTTAGTGGTTTTGAAAAAGATCCACTAGACTATGTGCTCACCTCTTCTTTCTATTTTTTAGAAAATTAAATTACATGAAGACCATGAATATTAGTTAAATTCTTTTTTTTTATTTAGAAAGTTTCTAATTTCCATGTAAGGGCATGCTACCGAAGTTTAGAATTTTTTGCTGTAATAGTTTTTCTTTAAGATTGAATTATGTAATCAATTTTATTCAATTAATAGAGTTATGAATTTATTTTATTTCTTGTATTATTGCCTTATTAAATTCTTAAATTGAGTTATGTACTCTTAAATACAAATAAGGCATGAAGTAATTGAGATAGAAAGTCAAGTTATGTACTTGTAAAGTAATGTCAGCCTGGCCCGCCTTGTGGTAAAGTCTAAATTGAAAGTTTCGGGGGTGGGGTTGTTACAAGTGTGATATCAGAGCTTAAGCATTAGTTGCTAGGCAAAAAATTAGAAAGTTTCCTATGATACCACGTGTGGTATCAGAGCCTAGGCTTTAGGTGCCTTAGGTTAAAAATAGAAAGTCAAGCCTAAACATGTGTTGATTAGGCTAGAAATAGAAAGTCAAACATTACTTACTTGACAAAAATTAGAAATCCAAATTAGGGCTTCACATTGAATTGAATTAAAATTTTGGTGCCCTACCTTCTATTTTTGAAAATTGAAAAATGTTTTAGAAAATGTTTTCAAAAAGGAATGATATGTTTTGAAATGTTTTGTTTGGATACAAAGACTACAAGTTGAGTTGATAGTGGGTAAACCTTGTCCCAAGTAAAGCTAAACATTAAAAGAGAGGTGGGTTATCTCACCTTAGAAAGCGCGGTTGCTAAGCAGACTTCGGTCTTACCACTCGATCTGGAGGTTGTCCTGTCAGCTTATATGAGTAGTTGGAGTTGAAGAACACTCTTATTTTCAATAAAAGAGAATTATAAGGTGAAAAATTAGGGCAAGAAAGTGAATAGAAGTCAAAAAAGATGCCAAATGTGGTATCTTGACTAGACAAAGGTTGTGAGTCAACCAGATTGAACCTAAGGTCCAGAAAAAGACCTTAGGTAGAAACGTGGTGTAGCCATGGGTGGCCAGTAGATCAAAAGAATAAATCTCTAGGACATAGGCTAGAGATGAAAACTTTTGTGAAAACAGAAAATTGTTTGATCAGGACACAAGACCGGGAAGCTTCTGCATCTTTCAATTTTTATGTAGTATGGGATACATAGGAATTCGGGGGTATGGAGGAAGCTTTGACTCGGAGAATGATGGACCATGTGTGGTGAATGATCGGTAACTCTGGTAGAACGAGTTTCTCTATGCTCGCTAGTATGGGACAGTGGAGTATAGTGGGCTCGGGAACCTTAGTTATCAAGCAATTTGCGAAATTGTTTGGGTGCGACTCTGTTCTAGGTGAAAGCCTAAGTGGAAGGGGTAGAGTGGTATGGGACACTTGAACCTGAAAGCTTAGGTGGAATCTTGGAACCCTGTTGTGCTAGCTTGATTGTATGATTGTGTGATATGCATGCTTTATTGCTTATTTGCTTTGAGACCAAATCTTGTACCCATGCATGAAAAGAACCCAGAAGAAAAACCTTTAGGTCACTAAATAAATCGAGAACCTAGAGACATGAATCTAGAGTCATGATAGTATGAACATTTGACAAGGTAAATACTGACAAGGTGTTAAATTTATAGACAATGGTTGGAACAAGAAGGTACGCTACTCAATCCACCACCTCTAATGAGACCGAACCACGGGAATAGGAACTGCCTGCTGGAATGGAACCGTGGATGGAGGCCATGATGAATGAGATGTCGCAGAGGGTGCTGGATCAACTATTGAGGGCACTTCCACAGATAATTCCTCAGGTGGCACCACAGCCTCAAAAACATGAACCTATCCAAGTTCAACAGCCAGCACCTACGGCCTAAAATCTCGAACATCAAAGGGTTCATGAGGGATTGGAAGACGAGAAACAAAAGAAGATGTTGATAGAGCTACAAAAGCCCCATCCTCCTTCATTTGATGGTACTACAGATTGCATCTCGGCAGACCACTAGTACCAAGAGATGGAGGAAATTCTCAATGTATTGAAGGTAATTGGGTTAAGACGGGTGGCACTGGCCATGCACCTCTTTAAAGGACTAGCTAATAGTTGGTGGAAAATGATGAGGGTGGACCCTAATACGGATGTTGATGCCAAGAACTGGGAGAACTTCACAGAAATTTTCTATGAAAAGTTCTTTCTAGAAGCAACCCTGAGTATGAGAGGAAGTTCATTGAACTGGCCAAATTCTCACCAGATCTAATTAGGGAGGAGAAAAGGAAGGCCAATCGATTTGCACAGGGTCTCAAGATGGAGATTCTAAAGATAGTGAAGACTCTGGGCCTGAAAACTTACAAAGACGTTGTGGAGAAGGCCCTAACTCTACAACAAGAACTCAACTTGGAACAAAGGTTGAAGGGAAAGAATAAGAGGCCCGGGAGTGAAAATAATCAAGGGGCTCAGAAGAAAAGTAAGAATGGTGGGAATGCACCACAGAGATAGGGGCAGAATATAGATGAGTTAAGGGAACAAGCAAAGAGACAAGGGTTGTGCTACGTGTGTAAGAAGAGAGGCAATATAACAAGAAATTGCCCGATTGCATTAGTTCAGGCTCCCCAGCAACATCAGAACACCTAGGGAAGTCAAGCAACAGCAACAGAATGCCAACCATAGGCAGAACTAGGGTCGTGGTCAGAACCAAGCCAGAATGCTTGCTGTTGAGACTCACGAAGACCCAGTCCCTGTAGTGGAAAGTACATTCCTGTCTTTTAATGTTGCTGTGAAACTACTGTTTGACTCGAGTGCCTCAAAATTGTTTATTTCTAAGAAATTAGCTAATAAGTTACAACTTGTAACAAAAAAACTACCCATGACTTTGAATGTGTCCACACCAATAGGGACCACTGTGACTTCAAAATGAATGTGTAGTTGTGACCTAAGGTTTGGGGATAAACTCTTAACGGTCGATCTATGTACTTTACCATTCTATGGCTATGATGTAATCTTGGGGATGGATTGGTTAGATCAGTACCAAGCCCAAAAAGATTGTCCTGAGAGACGAGTGACCATAACCCTACCTTCTGGGAAAACCTATAAAATCAATGGGGATATGCGACGACTGCCGAGGAGTCCAACCTTAGCCATGATGAATTTTTTAAGGCAGAAGAATGAGTTCTAGGAACTCTTTGAAGAATAACCAATTGAATTGAATAAATTCGAGACCTAGCAGTGGCTAGTGAGTACGAGGATGTGTTTCTAGATGACTTACCTAGATTACCACCTATTAGAGAACTAGAGTTCAAGATTGAACTTTACCCTGGAACCAACCCTATAGCCATACCTCCTTATAGAATGGCATCAGTCAAACTAATCACGTTGAAGTCTCAACTCGACGAGCTCCAGGAGAAAGGCTTTATCAAGCTAAGTGAATCACCTTGGGGAGCTCCTATACTGTTCGTGAAAAAGAAAGATGAATCCATGAGACTATATGTTGACTACCGAAAGCTGAACCAAGCCATAGTAATGAATAAGTACCCACTATTGAGGATCAATGACCTATTCAATCAATTGAGAAGAGCCACTCATTTCTCAAATATTGATCTTAGGTCGGGTTATCATTAGTTGAGAATCAGGGAGTTTGATATATACAAGACAGCCTTTAGAATGAGATACATACACTTTGAGTTCATCATGATGCCCTTTGGTTTGACCAATGCCCTAGCAGCATTCGTGGATTTAATGAACTGAGTGTTTAGACAATACCTTGACTAGTTTGTGGTAGTATTCATAGACGGCATCCTGATTTACTCAAAGACAAAAGCGAACACTTGGAACACTTGCAAATGGTGTTGGAAACCGTCAGAAGGCACCAATTATATGCAAAATTTAGCAAGTGTGAATTCTAGATGAAGACGGTCAAGTTCCTTGGCCATCTAGTATTAGAGGAAGGCATCTCTATAGATCTAGAGAAGGTGGAGGCTGTCATGAATTAGAAGCAGCCAAAGACGATTACAGAGATCAGGAGTTTTCTAGGCCTGGCTGGATACTATAAAAGGTTCATCCAAGATTTTTCTAAACTAGCAGAACCTATGACCAAGCTAACTAGGAAGGGAGTTAAGTTCAATTGAGATGAGAAGTGCGAACAATCATTCTAAGAATCGAAGAAGAGATTGACTACGACCCCTATCCTATTCACTCCAACACATGGCGTTACCTTTACCCTTTATACTGATGCATCACTGAGTAGACTAGGAGCAGTATTGATGCAAGAAAGACAAGTAGTCGCTTATGCCTCGTTACAGATGAAGGTCTATGAGAAGAACTACCCTACTCACGACCTAGAGTTAGCAGC
>JAJIYU010019252.1:0-10857 GCA_030144865.1 Tinospora cordifolia | reverse complement strand
ATATATATATATATATGACAGCAATTTTCTTTTATGTAAGTTTTCATCTTTTTTAAAATAATATTTGTCAAGTTATAGTACCCTGAAATCTAAATATTACATTTTAGGATACCCTCTGTCTTGCCTATTTATTATGTTTGTTGTGTACTTCCCGTCTTCAAAAAAAAAAAAAAAAAAAAGAAAGTTTCTTTTATTTTTTAAAATGTTTTTAAGAAAAACCCAATTAATGAATATAATTTTATTAACAATTTCTTTTATACCCTTCTTAACATTTTCATCATTGATACAATATACTTAAATATAGGACATGTATTAAAACTTTATTCAATTAGATCACAAATATTGTTTTGTAATTAAAAATTCAACCATACTTTCAAAAAAAAAATTATAAGGATAAATTACTGTTAAAATATTTAATTAAGAAAACTGAGAATTTTGAATTATTCCAAGAAAATTTAAAAAAAGGGAAATAATATTTTTGATACAGAGAAAGGGTTTTTTTTTTTTTTATGTTAATGTTGAATAAGAGATAAAACTGGTAAGATTAAAGATTGCTATCATTTACTTTCTTGACAATTTCCCAGTTGAATTTCAAAATCAAAGATGTAGTAAGTTATTAACAAGATACCCACAGATCTCACAGCTCAGGTGTAGCTAATTGGCATGGAATTATAAATCAATGAAATAGCTTGGCAATCAATTCATAATCTATTGAAGTAATTTAAAAGGCTAAGATAGGTGGTGTCAGGAAGCCAGTGCTTTGCATGATCGATCATGAAATGCACCAGATGGTCCACTAGCAACCAAGATTCAAATCATAACAATAAAAAATATTCCAATTAAATAATAGATAAATAGATAAATAGATGGAACACAAGTTCAATAAGGAAGTGAAAATATTACTAACCTATAGTTTTTGGGCTAAATGGTTTCTAACACTCGAGACTAGTTTCAATACAAAACCATCTAGCTGGGTATGAAAATTATATAGAACCCCAAAGACAGGAAGAGAAAAGTATAAGAACACAAGTTCAAAGAGCAAGTGAAAAATAACTGGATTCAAGGAAAGAGAGTGCTCAGCTTCCAAGTTTGGCCTGTACTTCAGGTTTAAGTCTCACATTTGATTTGTTTGTTTCAACTTTTAAAAGTAAAGTATCCTCTCTCCTACTTTTACCATTTATTGGGCAATTCTTAAAATTACCTAGAAACACAAATTTCAGCATTTATTCTGAAACAAATTGATCAACATCATTATCTTGGATGGATGACAGATACACAAAGTGAATTTCTCCTTAAATATGTAAGAAGAGACGCATCATGATACTTCCAAAAGAAAGTTATAGATCTAGTGGTGAAATAGTGACGTATTAATTAATCCCCATCTTGTCTTCACACCAAAGCTATTCTCTTTCTTTTCTTTTTAAAGGAAAAATCTTATTGTTAGAATATAACAAAAAAAATATGCATACACAGATGGCTGAACCAAGAAGAGAACTGACCGTTGGAAATGAGTAAGAAGCCTTGAGCTATAAGCAATAGGTCCTGTATACAACATCCATCCTGTGCAGTAGTTTAGTCCTGGGTGATTCTCTGCAATTAGCAGGGAAGCTGTCAGTAAAGAAAAGATCATAAAGATTTGAAGTGTTAGTTTGTTTGGGCATGTAAGACTTGTTTGGGTGTGTGTATTAGAAGCAGAGAGACAACATTAGAATATTACCATGTTAGTTTGTGTATCAGAAGCAGGGTTGCAATATTACAGCAAGAATTTACATGAGTGATAGAGAACTCCAACAGTAGTAAGAGACAACAACGGTTTGGACCAAAACAGAAAATTGCAAGTAAAAACTGGAAGAAGAGTGAGCTTTTTTGTAGATTGAGGTTAAAGTTAACAAATACTTACTGAGATTCTCTCAGTGTGTAATGATGGGTCGCTACATGTAACTAAAGAAAACAGTTCTACTACAGAGCCAACCATGAAAACTGAAGTTAAAACTTTGACAGTCAGCTTCTAATTGCATCTCAAGGAAGCAAACCAATAATAAGGTAAAATTCTTCTCAAGACTTGTTTTCCTAAGTCTTAAAATAAAAATAAAATTAAAGAAGCCTTGCTTCATTTTATTGGAAATTATAGCAGAACGTCAAATCAGGACACGGGGAATTACTATTAGTATCAATTATAATGGGGAGACAGTAGGACAAATCAGGCTACAGTTGTACTGGAGTAACATGGAATTTCATAGTTCATTTGTCACTTTCAATCTTTCTATCTCGGACAAGACTATAATAATAAATCTAACCTTTCAAAATCCAATTGATGAAACATTGCTTTCTGAAGGTCATTACTCTCCAAGCAATCTCCATCGATTTTAAAAAATAAATGCTTGTGAACTACGCGAGAGAATTAGACTAACTTAAAAATGCAGGTGCACGAAGTAACAAGCATGAAGAAGTAATTCCTGGGCAGCTGTGCTTGTTTAGATTCAAAAAGTTTTATGGCATATCCACAATGTTCAATGCATGTATAAATTTCAGAGACATAAGTTATGGATAACGCACACAGAATTGAAATTATCAAATTTCTGAGCATTTCTTGTGAAAATAAATATAGTTTGATATATCAAAACTGTACGCAATAGCACCTCGAGAAAATTTGCTCAAATATAAGCTTAGGCTTTTGTTTGTTATGGCTATGCCTTAAGAACACAGTCAAAAAAGTATCTGAGAGTTTTAAACAACTATATAGCCACTGAATCCTGTCATATTCTAGAAATAAGTAACAAGAGTTCTCATAAAGCTTGGATCTTCTAACTATTGTATCAACATAAGATGTAAGTTCAAGTAGATTATTAAGCCTCATTCATATTCCTCACAGCACTAGAAAGTGGAAACTTAATTTTACCATTCCTTGCAAGTCTTTTTTGGTCAAGCCAATAGAAGGTGCAAATATATCCTGCGGTTGCTTTTTGCACATTGCCACTTCCTCATCGTGTCCTTGTCTGATGATTAGAGATTTAAATGCCAATGGTTTCATTTTGATGAAAGAAGAAATTGAAATTGGTAAAGGTTCAGTCACCTCAATAGAGGTTTGAGGAGACAAAAGGTTGACCTGGCGTTTCCTCAGAATTGCAACAAGGAAAGCAAGCATTTTCCATTCTTATATAATATGAATAACACGCACCCAAGAACTTTCTGATCTGTATTAGTGAGAGCACCAAGGATGATTAACTGCCAACTTCAGATGTTCCTAGCTAGTGGATTTGTCCTTGGTAACCAACACCTCTACTCTAACAAATGTGCAAGCATAACAAAATAAATAAATAAATAAATAATAAAAAAGTAATTAGCAGTTGTTGCATTTGTATCATGGAGAAATGTACAAGGAAAGCTAAAGATGCTGAACAGTGGTTATTCTATTATCAGAAAGAGATGAAATTCAGGTAAGGTGAGTATTAATCATTCATTCAACATTACCACAGAAATTCAAGAGTATTAAGCATCCATGTCATTCACATATCACAATCATACATTCATGGGGTTTACAAGACAATGACACAAGTAGGCAATAAGTTTGTATGGGCTTGGTGGCCTTGGGATAAGTACATATGCAACCAGTGGAATTGTACATGCGATGCATAAAATATACATCATATACGTTTGAGTACTGTCATAGCTTTGCAGTTTGATGGAGCTTATATTTTCAAATCCATCAAAGTATTGAAGATATTGAATTACTCTTAAGTTGGAAACTGATAGAATTAAAGATAGCATAATAACTAGAAAACATAAAAATAAAATGAAACAAAATAAAAACATTTGATCAGTAGAAACAAAACAAGAAAAGAAGACAAAGTAATGATAAAGGGTAGTGTTGCTAGATGCCTAGCCCCCTGAGCGCCTAGGTGGTGACCAAAGTGCAATAGAGGGGTGTTTGTAAATTTTTATTTTTTTGAAGATTGAAAAAAATTTTATTCTAAACCCTAAATTAATAAAAAGTAAATAATGCATTAATAAACAATATATTATTTATTTATATATGGAACAAGGAACCAATGAATAAATAAATATTCTTTACGAACATCTAAGAGACTTCTAAATAATTATTTTATAGTCTAACTTAAATCTGTCTAGATTGAGACAGACATGGGTTGTCAAAAACATAGAGGAGTTAGAATAGGTAGTTGATCAGATCTAGTATGTATCGTACATGGACGGTAGTTGGAGTCGGTAGCTCTCCTAGGGTTCCCTCATCTAAGATCTCTGGGGAAGAGGATCAAGTTGGCCCTCACCTAGCCTTAGAGAGGTTTACCGCCTAGGTCCGTCATTCCGCCTTAAGGACACTGATAAAGGGTACCAACTAGTGAAATGTTATCACTTAAACAGATAATGGAATTTAGAAAGAAGGATCTGCGTGTAGTCTATTTCAACATAGATAAGTATCTAAAGCATGAGACACTCTGTAAGGTAAATTGTTGGTAAGAAAAGGAGATACTTTGGAAGCTTATTCAAAAGTAACTATGAAAAGGACTCACCAGTGGAGAGGTTGACACAGCTCACACAACCATAGTTACTAAACATGCCTGAGACAGGAGTTGTATAAGCTCGCATACAATAATATAAAGCAGCACAAATTAAATTAATTAAATTAAAATTAAATCCATAATAAAGTTGAGGAATGACACCACCACCAACCTAGGATACAGATGCTATGCAAGTTAGTTTTCTGCTAGTAAGGACTTAGAGAACAAAAAAGCAAGCTATTAACTTCTTGGTTAAAAAGGAAACTTGCATTGGCATATGGTGCTCAAGGCAGACAAAAAATAAATAAAAAATAAATTAATGCACAGTTCATGAAGCGTAGGGGTAATGGCATTTGAGAATCAAGATGCCTTAATGTGTTAAAAGAAAGAATGGAATTCCAAACTCCAAGTACAATACTTGTAGATGTGGGAGTAAGACCAAGACTGTATTGAATTGACAACTATGAGCATTCAGGAATTATGCATACTTCAAGGAGAACTTGTAGAGCAGAAGGTCCTAAGATATAGGCTGTTGTAGCATCTCCAAGTCCCCACAGTTGGCCCTTAAAACATACTTCTCCTATGCAATGGTATATGTGAAAGGATCATCGTTTTAGAATCATAAATCAGAATAAAACTTTGATGGTGAACAACTCCAACTAAGAAGCAAAACCTAGCAAATGTCACAGAATAAGCACCAAAAAAAAAAAAAAAAAATTCCCTTTTACCTTGAAAGAGCATCTTGTGGGTAATTATCCTTGAGCATCAACGGACATAATATTTTTCCATGAGGATAGACCCAAGCTGCAATGAGCCAATGACAAAAGTGTGCCAAACAACTACAGAAATCAGGAGATATTAGAATGAGCTAGAAGCAATCTCCAACAAGAAGAAAACCTTAATCAGATGAATAAATTATCTAGCATATGTCAAATAAACAACTTACTAGCTTGCAAGTTTTGGGGCAGCAAATCGAATTTTCACATTTGCATCATCAAGGAATTGCCATTTTGAACGCCTTTTTAGCAGTTGTGACACTAAAATTCTTCCCCTGTTCAACTTCTACAGATCAAATACTACAATAGACCGGCCAAAACAATAGTCTTAAAATTATGATTTATAAGCACCATCATGAATCATGAGATTTATGACTAAGATTAACTTGACATTTTTAATTTCAAAGTATATGACAAACCAAAAAAATAAACACAAGAGTTGCATGTAAAAAGTTATTGGTGAACTAACTTTATGATATGAGATTATACCTTAGCATTAGCATTCTGAGTTCTTGTGCTACTGAGCTGACCAATTCTATTGGCTAGGTAGCATTATTTTGCAGGCTCCCAAGCATGGATCTTCCTTTTTGATCAGAATGCAAGGAGTCGAGCCTGAGAAACCAATCTATATGAGAAATGGACCAAGGATTTTTGCGTTTAGTGCATGTTTATCACCAATAATCACCACAGGAACAAATTCCATCCTCAAAATGATGAAAACGATTCATGTCTCTCACAATAATTTCACGCTGGACAACCTTTGATACGAACTTGATTGCTGCATGGCAATCTGTACATATACGGAGATTTTTTATGATACGTACTGGTCTTCCAGGTGGAATTATAATCAATCCAAGAGCTAGAGCTAGTCTCTCACTATGCACCCATAAGAGGTTATCCTTTTCATCATCTTCCACATCTAGCAATACAACATTACGGTCAGCAACATAACCTGCTCTCTTGATTTTTATGTTTAACCATTCCAACATCCCATTAATCAGCCTCATCTCAGGGTGTGATGTGTCTCCCACAGTGAAATAATGAATTTGGTTCTGATTCTCTATCCAGCTAAGTCCTGGTTCCTTCTTTAAACCTTTTCTCTTCATGTATTTTCGGATGGATGCAACATTGTCCCATCTTCTTGCAGCAGCATAAATGTTTGATAATAGCACATGGGCAGCATCATCTAGGGGATCCATCTCAAGCACATGTTGGGCTGAAACTCTTGCAAGCTCAATATTATTGTGAAGCACACAAGCACCAAGCAAAGCTCTCCATAACATAATGCTAGGTTCAAATGGAATTTGCTGAATGAACTGTACAGCCTCCTCAAGATGACCTGATCTTCCTAAAAGCCAGACCATGCAAGTGTAGTGTTCTACGCATGGTTCAATGCCATAGTCCCGGTACATAGAAGTAAAATAATGGCGGCCCTTATCCAGTAGGCCCCCATTGCTACATGCTGAAAGAACTGCAACAAAAGTTATCTTATCAGGTGTCACCTTCTTTTGTATCATCCTATTAAAAATTCTTAGAGCGTCTACACCTAAACCATGCAGAGAATATCCTGAGATCAATGAGTTCCACGAAACTTTATCCAGTTCTATCATTGTGTTAAAAATCAAATGTGCATCTTTGATGTTTCCACACTTGGCATACATATCTATCAAAGCATTACCAACTACCACATCTTCACTGAAAATGGTTTTAACAGCCATACAATGAATCTGCATCCCAGGCTCTAATGCTGTTAAACTTGCACAAGCGCGAAGCACGCTAGAATATGTTACTTGAGTTGTATGTACCTGGGCATCGAGCATCTGAGAGAAGAGTTGTAACGCCTGTTCTCCATCTCCCGATTGAACGTACCCAACAATCATTGTGTTCCATGTCACGTCATTTCTATCTGGGGAGGCTATAAACAATTTTTCAGAGTCCTCCACTCTCCCACATTTAGCATAGACATCAATAAGAGCATTTGAAACAAAAATGTCCGAATCGAGCCCAACCTTTATAACATGGCAATGGATTTGTTCACCCAGTTCAACACCTTCCATGGTTGCACATGCCTGTAAAACACTAGCAAAAGTAAACTGATTGGGAACCACAGAAGCTCGTCTCATTAGAAAAAACAGTTCCAAAGCCTCTTCATAGCGATCTATTTGAGCATATCGCGCTATCATGAAACTCCAAAGAATCACATCCTTTCCTGGCATTCCTTTGAAAACCTCCAAAGCGTCATCAATATCTCCACACTTGGTGTATAAATCAAGAAGAGCGCCACCCACGTAAGGATCAACCTCATACCGTGTTTTTAAGGCACATCCATGAATACTTTTGCCCAGTTCCACAACTCCCAAACCAGCACAAGCCTTAAGCGAACAAGCAAAAGTAAAATTGTTTGGTTTGAAACCAATACTCCTCATCCTCGAATAATATTCCAGTGCCTCCTCAAAATAATCATTTTCAGCATAGCAAGCAACCATTCCTGTCCAAGAAACCAAATCCTTCTCAAGAATCCCATCAAACACTTCCTTGGCACTATTAACAAACCCACAAACCGAATAAGCGTCAATAAGTGCAGTCCCAACAAACGCATTAGTATCATGACCAAGCTTATATATACATGCATGAAACCGCTTGCATAGTTCTGGAAACTCCATATCCACCAACAATTTAAGAACTGTGGTGAAAACGAACGGATTTAGCTGATGCCCTCCTCTGTGCAGCTGCAAGAATAGATCAATTGCACCAACAAATCGAAGAGATTGCACATATCCCTGAATTAATGTGACAAAAGATACAGTATTTCTTTCAGGCATATCTGCAAACAATCTACAAGCATCAGTTAACCGATCTAGTTTCACATACATGTTGAGAAGAATATTCCAACCAAACAAATCCAAGCAGCCGCCCCTCTTGAGAATATTACAATGAATCCTCCTTCCTCTGGTTTGGTCGCAATCCACAGTGCATTCTTGTACTAAACGGGCATAAGTATGGGAATCGAATACTGGAGGAGATAATGGGTGATCATAATTTTCACAATCTTCTGCTAATTCTGCTGATTTTGACAAGAAACCGCGTTGCGGCAAATAGATTGAAAAACTAGATTTTCTAGAAATCTGGAAGCTCATCCATGAAGTTACTCTGTAATGCCGCAATGTATTCATGCGTTCTCGAGTTCAAAGTTCAATCCACGAGAAAGAATAAAAGAAAAACAATATTTACACACACACTCACACACACACACACACACACACACGCATATATATATGAACTTCTCCGATTTTGCCCCGAAATTCTACAAAATACTTACAATCTGTTCAAGAAGGAGACTGCAACTGGAAGGAGCAGAGATCTTGCAAATTCAAATTTTGCCGCGAAAGTCTGATAATTCTCTTTGATCTCACGGCCTGGAAAGATAATAGAACGTATAGATGTATAATATAATCACGTAATAAAAGAAACTTGTACAAAATATTCCAGCGAAAAGGTTTTTCTACGGGAAAGTTTTCATATTTATTTGACTGAATATCAAAAATCTTATAATAATTAATTATTTTTTAATTAGTGCAAAAAATTTCAAGTGGAAAACAAGAGCCACGAATAGCTAGAGACAGACCAGTGTGGGTTGTCCCAGTTGTTTCAACTTTGTAGATTTATGAGGTGGCGCGGTGACGGAGGTGAAGGACAATAAATCATTTATAATTTTTTAATTTGATCCAGATATGTGGGACGAGAAGATGGAACGGCCCATCAGGAGGAAGATTGAGAGTCTTAGCCCCCCAATCTAGTTATATTAGACTAAGCTCTAGATGTTTCAATTTGTGAAATACCACCAAGACGTTCTAATTTGTGAAGTAGAAGTGATGGAAATTGTTAGGAAGCACGCTGTAATAACTATTATTGCCCAATTTGAGCTTGAGCAGGCTCCAGAAAGGAAAGAATTTGAGATAAGACAAAACAACTTTCTGTATATTCCATAATTTCAGAAAGAGACAATTTATATGTTTGTTAACCCTAAAATAACCCTAAATGACCCTAAGATAAGATAACTGACATTTGTCTATTTAAAATCAATAAAAACACATCCTATAGGTCTGTAGGACCTTGGTCCATAGTCTACTTTTTTTAAATATAATTTTTCATCCAAATGGGTTGTTTTTTAACTCTTGTGGGTTTGTTATATTTTTGTGTTGGGCACGCTGGGCTACCTGCAACATTCAATTCTTCTGTAAAGTCTGTCTCATTGTGTACTGTTGCCTTGAGCCCTCCACAGCCGTTGCCATCTTCTGCAGCACCTGTAACATCACCTCCCGTCTTGACAGAGAGCTTGTCCTCAAGATCTGAAAAAAGATATGAAAATATAGCAGCTGCAGTTGCCAACGGCTCCCAAGATGTATCAGAAGGGTCATCAATAGCCCACTGCAGTAAAACTTGGTGTTCTTCTTCACCATCCGAGCACTGCAACAGACGGTGCCCCAAAATCTTGAGTGGCTGGGAGAGAGGGCGCGAACCGTCAAATGAAGGCGGAAGTGGCCGGAAGTGCTTGGCGGGGTCGCCGTGGAATGGTTTGAGGAGACTCACGTGGAACACGGGATGAATTCAGGCATCTTCAGGCAGTTGCAGTTCATACGCGATAGGACCAAGTTTGCGTAAGATGCAAAACGGTCCGTAGAATCTTTTAGCAAGCTTCTGGTTTGGTCTTCGGTGGACAGATGTCTGACGGTAGGGCTAAAGCTTAAGGTAAACGTAATCACCAACAGAGAAGTCTATATCTTTCCGTTTAGAGTCGAACTGCTGCTTCATTCTGTTCTGTGTGCGTTGCAGGTGGAGTTTCAGGCGTTGTAGAACGACTTCTTTGTGCTGTAACAAATCATCCAGACATGTGATGGTAGTGGCTGAATGTCGGTAAGAAGGAATGGAAGGAGGAGGACGGCCATACAACGCTGTGAAAGGGGTCATTCCTATTGCTGAATGATGGGAAGTGTTGTACCAATATTCGGCAAGGTGCAGATAAGGAAACCAGCGGTTTGGCTCGTCGCTCGCGAAGCAACGTAGGTAAGTTTCCAAGCACCTGTTTAGCACTTCGGTTTGGCCGTCCGTAGCTGGATGGTAAGAGCTACTGAGTGACAGTTTGGTACCTTGCAGGTTGAATAACTCACGCCAGAACCGACTGATAAAGATCCAATCACGGTCGCTGATGATCGATTTGGGCATGCCATGCAAGCGGAATATCTCAGACATGAATAGTGCAGCGAGGGAAGAAGCAGTGAACTTGGTGGGCAAACCAATAAAATGTGCAAACTTGGTAAGACGGTCGACAACAACCCAAATTATTGTTTTCCCTCTAGACGTCGGTAAATGAGTTATAAAATCCATTGAAATATCCTCCCAAACTTGAAGGGGTATTGGTAAAGGTTGAAGGGTGCCATATGGTTTTTGTGTGTTGTATTTATTTTGTTGACAGATTTGACAGTGTTTGATGAAGGTTTTGATGTCTTGTAACATGTGTTTCCAGTGGAAGGAAGCCGAGAGTCTTGCAAAGGTGGCATGGGTGC
>JAJIYU010019251.1:0-10880 GCA_030144865.1 Tinospora cordifolia | reverse complement strand
CTGCACTACCATCTAGGGAAGGCTAATGTTGCTAGTCGATACACTTAATAGGAAGTTTAGTAGGAACAATGAAGATAAGGAACAGATGTATCAACTGATCAGTGACTATAAACTGGGTGTAACGTCAGATGAGAAACATGTGTATTTGTATGCTATGACTTGCCAACCAAATCTCTTACATCCGATAAGAGATGAACAGAAAGAGGATAAACAGATCATAAAACTAATGGAGAGTGTCAAACAAGGCAAGCATACTGATTTTAGAATTGATGCAAAAGATACTCGTGGACTTGGAGATAGAATCTGTGTACCTGAGAGTGGATAGAGCAGAAAAACCATTCTGGACAAGGCACATCAAACCAAGTATACTATGCACCCGGGAGGTAATAAGATATATCAGAATCTCAAAGAAGTGTACTGGTGGAAAGGTATGAAGAAGGACATAGCTAAGTATGTCTCTAAGTATTTGGCTTATCAGTAGGTGAGGGCATAACATAGAAGACCTTCAAGGATGTTGCAGTTACTTCCAATTCTCAAATATAAGTGGGATAACATTACTATAGATTTTGTCAGTGGTCTACCCAGTAATTAGAAAGAAGAAGTCACAATATGGGTAATTGTAGATAGCCTCACAAAGGTAGCTTATTTCCTACCCATCTGATCTATAGATACAATTGGAAAACTAGGAGAACTATATGTCAAGGAAATAGCAAGGTTGCATGGTGTGCCTAAAACCATAGTGTTAGACTGAGATTCTAAATTCACCTCCAAATTCTAGCAAAGCCTACAAAAGGAACTAGGAAGTAGACTCACCATGAGTGTAATACCCTGACAACTCTGTATTTAATTAAATGAAAATCAAGATCAATTCAATGAAACTGGGTGCAAAATGAAATCAGGCTCATTTTGGGGCTAAATTTGGCAGGTTTTCAAAAGTTTCATTTGGTGACCCTTAGGAACCCAAACCAACCTGAAATGAAGTAAGATGACATGAACCAACTAATTGGAAAACATATCCAAAACTTAGAACAATTGGTCGAGATTAGGTTTGTCAAATGCCCTTCAAGGGGTGCAAATTAGAAAGAATTGACATTTAGGGTACTTTAGAGAATTGAAATAACTCGAAACGAAATGGGATGACATGAATTAACAAAATAAATAACATATTCAAAAATCATGACAATTGGCCAAGATTTGGATTTTCATTTCATAGTGCCTTCAGTGGGTTCTAAATAAGAAAAATAAATGAAAACCAATTTGGCCAAACCATATATTGAAATTCTTAATTTTTTCATGTGATTCCAAAACTATAACATAAAGACCATAATTCTTTGTGAATAATGAAATATTAATTTTTGTTCAATTTTCATGGAGCCATAAATAGTGATGATGTTAGCATGACATAAGTATACACCCCTAAAGCATGTGCAAGTCACATGGATGGAACACCATTATCATGTACACCCACACCCTATCCTACTCCATGAGAAATTTCCTAGTGTTTAGAAACCATGAAAAATGATCTCATGTACACCCAAATAATTATCGTCTACACCATTCTCTACACAAAAAATGTCCCATAGGAAAGTTTGAGAATAATCTTCTGTGCTACTAGCTAGATGTGATATTATACACCAAATCCAAGAATAGAAGTTTAATGGAGAGTGGCTGATTTAAAGAGATATAGAAAGAGTCATTCACTTAATTTGACTAAGAAACAAAGAAAAAATCAGAAAAATAGAAAGTTACCTTATGCTCACATGTGATGCCAAAATAGGAGTGTTTCCTATGCTTGCATGTGTGATGACCAAGCAAAGGAACCAAATAAGAAAGATGTTATGAGCATGAAATCCAACTGATAGAGGACGTCCAAGAGAGATTAGAATATATTCTAAACCTTTATTTGTGTTTACACACATAAAAGAAACAAATAAGATTCAAAGATTTTGCTCACACTTGGATTGAAAACCTTGGTGGTCCCACTTGCCCAACCATGAGTTCACTTGCCCAAACGAGGAGATTCGCTTGCCCAAATCAATGCAAAACGTCCTCATTGTGTATGAAAAGATTCTCATTGTGTATGATGTTCAAACCGTTCCCATGGTGCTCTTGAAAATCTATATAGACTCCCTAGTTGCTCACATTCTTCTCATCCCAAAGCAATGAGTTGACACTTCCCTCTTTGCTTGTTTTAATCCCTCTTCTTAGCATCTCTTCTCACTTCTCTTGCGTTAACAAGTGAGAAGATTTAATTTCAGTCTTCTAGTGAGTTGTTTTGAGTATTTTTCTTGATGGTTGAAAGTTCTTGAAGTTCTGAATGTGGTAGATAAGGGAAACTTCTACTGGATTCAACAAGAAACTCAGATTGAGGTGGAAGAGATTTCTAGAACTCTTTCTTTACTACTTCAAGTCTTTAGTATATTCATGTATATTTGTTTTTAGTTTTTAGGATGCTTATATTTCAGTTTGAAGCATGTTTTGATCAAGTTTTATTTTTAGTTTAGCATGTTTTCATATTTTAATTCATATATGACAACATAACATGCTTAGATTCCATGCTTAGGCTTTTGAGTTTTCAAGCATGCCATGTATGTTTTTCATGTTTTATTGATTATTTAAATTTTGATATCAACTCTTATGATTTAGCATCATGGTTATTTGAATTTAAATGTGAGAAAGTAAAGATAAAAACCACCTGCCATCGTAGTAGTCTAAGTGATGCTATGAGTCTTCTTTGCATATATTTAGTATATATGAGTGTAACACCCTAGCTCTCGATCTTTCTCACATACGTCATAGGCGATGTGGTTGTCTCATAGCTTGCAACGTCATTTCTTCTAAGTGCAGTCAATCCTACTTTCTATCTGAGAACTAGGGATATTACTTTTTCTTTTCGTCATTTATCACATCTGTTAGTTTCATCAGATCATATCCCAAGGTATAGAGTATAAATACAAAATGATCTGTTAGTTTCTTTTAATTTATATTGATCTACTGGGGAGATGTCTTCAATAGCTACCTAAAAAAAATGATTGGGTGAGCTCAAAAGCCCAGTGGATCATACACAGTACATACATAGCCTTATTTAAACCAAACATTGAACATGTAAACACTTATCATCCATTAGGTGTTTCAAACATTTATTTATCAACAGTTGTTAATTAGACCAAAAGGGGTTAACCTCTGCATTTCAGATCTGGGAAAAGAGATCAATTCTGAAACTCCAACCCTTCCCTGAGATCATTTCTGAAACCCAGTTCATTCAGGTGTCAATCCTGACAACCAGTTCTAATTCTGCATGGAACACACACGAAGGACATTCGTCCCCGCGCCAGTACGTGGTTGAAATCTTTATTTAATCTTACTTTTGTGAACAGAGTATAATAAAATAAATATTTTATTAATAATTAAACATTCCATCAGCATGACATCATAAATCAATATTTTCATAGGTGAAAACAATGACTGTCGATTTCTGATGTAGAAGATCTTACAAGACGCAAGCATACTCTCTCGATCATAAATAAGATAAATTAAAAATAAAGGAAAATCTTTCACAAATCATTTAGTCAATAACCTTGCATATTTCTAGGCATTCAACAATACAAACATCACATATTCAACATTAAAATTCAAATAATACTAGAGAGTAGAGTAATCACTTCTACCTCATAGTATTTCTCTGAATCCTTACAGTATTATCTCAACTTGTTTCGAGTCTTTGACCAACAGTCTTCAGGATCTATATTTCGAAAATGTGATTTAATCGATGCCCATGAACAATACCGTATGAACAGTATCGTATATATGGACAGTGCTAAATAGTAACAATAAACAGTACCATATGAACAGTATCGCATATATGAATAGTAGACTACGTATGCGTACTAAAATGAACAATGACATCTCCAATCTTAAATAGAGACTAGAGCAGAGTGATTATACCAGCTTTGATAAAAAAACCCTCCAATTGCTTCAAAAGAGGTACCCAATAGTAGATCATCACTACTGCTACGCAGAAACTGGGGTTTTTCCCTTCCTACTACTATATTTGCTATTTAAAACAGCCAAAGAATAAGAGAAGAGAAGAGAGTAAGCAAGGAAATTCTTTCTTTCTTGCTGGAATGAATTTTCAGAATGAGGGGGGTTTATATAGATTTTTCTAGCAGAAAAAGACGAAATCGCACAGTTACAAGTAGTTTGTTACTGTGGCTACAGTGCCTGTTATTGTAGTTGTAGTAACCACCGAACCTTATTTTGTCTGTCGACAAAATAATGACCGTATTTGTGAACAGTAACTGTATATTTGAACAGTAATTTTTAATAATTTTTTTAAAACTCAAATTTTGGGTATTACAATTGTAGGTACTACAACCTACCCTCCTTAGAATAAATTTCGTCCTCGAAATTTGTACTTATCCACGTCAATGTTGTTTGGTTAGGTATTATGGGTGAAGAGACATGGATATTTGTTCTTCATCTCGCTTTCCAAATCCCAGGTTGCTTCTTCCAAATCATGATGTTTCCATAGAACCTTAACTAATGGAATGTCCTTAGTCCTAAGATGTTGTACTTTACGATCTAATATTCTGATTGCTGGTTCCTCGTAAGTTGTATTGTCTCGAAGTACGATTTCTTCCCAGTGTATGATATGTGATGGGTCTAGCTCATACTTCTGCAGCATTGACTCATGGAATACGTTATGAATCGAAGACATACGATTTGGCAAGTCCAGTTCATAGGCGCACTCACAAACCCGCTTGAGTATCTCAAATGGGCCGATAAACCTCGGTGCTAGCTTCCCCTTGATTCCAAATCGTCTTATCCCTTTCTGTGGACTAATCATCAGGAAAACTCTGTCACCTAGTTGAAATTCTAGAGGTTGTCTTCTTTTGTCTGCATAACTTTTCTGCCTACTCCGAACTGTCATTAGCCTCTTCTGAATCTTCTTTACTTGGGTGTTCATTTCTTCTACCAATTCTGGTCTTGTGAGGACCTGACCCTCAATGTCTGCCCAACAAGACGGCAATCTGCAGGGTCTGCCATAGAGCGCTTCATATGGAGCCATCTTGATACTTGCCTGATAACTATTGTTATAGGCAAACTCTGCTAAATATAGGTACTTGCTCCATTTGCCCTTGAAATCAAGGACACAAGCTCTTAACATATCTTCTAATATCTGAATGATCCTTTCAGATTGCCCATTAGTCTAAGGATGGAATGCAGTGCTCATGGTGAATCTGCTTCCTAGTTCTTTTTGCAAACTCTGCCAGAATTGAGAAGTGAACCTAAAATCTCTATCAGACACGATGGTTGTGGGAACACCATGGAGTCTGACAATTTCCTTGACATATAGCTCTCCAAGTTTTCCAACAGAATCTGTAGACCGAATGGGTAGGAAGTGAGCTACTTTCATCAAATGATCCACAATCACCAATATGGTGTCTTCCCCCTTTTGATTCCTTGGCAAGCCGCTGACAAAGTCCATCGTGATGTCGTCCCACTTCCATTTTGGTATCGGAAGTGGTTGTAACATCCCTGAAGGTTTCTTGTGCTCTGCCTTCACTTGTTGACATGTTAAACATCTAGAGACATATTGAGCTATGTCCCTTTTCATGCCCCTCCACCAATAGGTCTTTTTAAGGTTTTGATGCAATTTATCTCCACCTAGATGCATCATATACTTGGTTTGATGGGCCTCATCTAGTATTGTCTACTTACTTTGTCCATTCTGAGGTACACAGATCCTTTTCCTGAACCTTAAGATATTTTCGGCATCTAACCTGAAGTCAGCATGCGTACCCTGTGTAACCTCCTTAATCAGACTGATAAGCCATTTGTCTTGTCTTTGTTCATCCCTAATCTGGTGTAGAAGATTCGGTTGACAAGACATAGTGTAGAGGTAGGGTTGTTTTTCATTTAGAGTTACACCCAGCCTAAAATCATCGATCAACTGGTACATCTGGCCTTTCTTTTCCTCCTGTTTGTTGAACTTTCTACTCAAGGCATTAGTCACTACATTGGCCTTCCCTGGATGGTAGTGTAGTTGAAAATCATAGTCTTTCAAGAACTCTATCCATCTCCGTTGCCTAAGGTTCAACTCTTTTTGGGTGTAGATGTACTTCAAGCTCTTGTGATATGAAAACAGATCAAATTTCTCACCATAAAAGTAGTGTCTCCAAATCTTCAGGGCAAATACAATGGTTGCTAACTCTAGGTCGTGAGTGGGGTAGTTTTTCTCATGGACCTTCAGTTGTCGTGAGGCGTATGTGACTACTTGTCTTCCTTGCATCAATACTGCTCCCAGCCCATTTAGTGATGCATCAGTATAAAGGGTAAAGGTAACCCCATGAGTTGGAGTGACTAGGATGGGGGCCGTAGTCAATCTCTTCTTTAGTTCTTGTAATGATTTTTCACACTTCTCATCCCAATTGAACTTAACTCCCTTCCTAGTTAGTTTGGTCATAGGTTCTGCTAGTTTAGAAAAATCTTCTATGAACCTGTTGTAGTATCCAACCAGACTTAAGAAATTCATGATCTCCGTAACTGTTTTTGGCTATTTCCAATTCATGAAAGCTTCCACCTTCTCTGGATCCACAGAGATGCCTTCTGCTAATACTACATGGCCAAAGAACTTGATCGTCTTCATCCAGAACTCACACTTGTTGAAGTTGGCATATAGTTGTTGACCTTTGAGGGTTTCCAACACTATCTGCAAGTGTTCTAAGTGTTCATCTTCTGTCTTTGAATAAATTAGAATGTCATCTACAAATATCCCTAGAAAGCGGTCAAGATATTATCTAAACAATCGATTTATTAAATCCATGAATGCCGCTGGGGCATTGGTCAAACCAAAGGCCATCACGGTGAACTCAAAGTGTCTGCATCTCGTTCTAAAGGCTATTTTAGGTATATTTAACTTTCGGATTCTCAACTGATGAAAGCCCGACCTAAGATCAATCTTAGAGAAATGAGTAGCTCCTCTCAATTGATCAAATAGGTCATCTATCCTTGGAAAAGGATACTTGTTCTTTATGGTTACCAGATTTAATTTTCGATAATGGACACACAACCTCATGGATCCATCTTTCTTTTTCACAAATAATATTGGAGCTCCCCATGGTGATTCACTGGGTCGAATGAATCCGTTTTCATGGAGTTCATCCAACTGTGTCTTGAATTCAATTAGTTCTACTGGCGCCATTCGATAAGGAGGAATAATTATAGGATTTGTGCCTGAATAAAGTTCAATCTTGAACTCTACCTCCCTGTGTGGTGGTAGTCCACGCAAATCATTTGAGAATACATCTACATATTCTCGTACTATAGGTATCTCCAAAATCTTCTTAGGTTCTCCAGATCTAATATCATCCTCTAGCAATTGTTTGAAGTCATCGCTCTATTTTAGACAATGTAACATGGCTGTCATAGGACTCCGAGGTAGTCTCTACATATCCCCATTGACTTTTACTAACTCTCCAGATGGTAAAGTTAATGTAACTCTTCGTCTTAGGTAATCGATCTGAGCCTAGTGTTGAGTCAACCAGTCCATACCCAGTATCACATCATACCCTTGGAAAGGTAATAGTCTAAGGTCGGTAGTTACTAGTTTGTCTCCAAATCTTAATTCACATGTGCGAACTTTTCGAGTAACTATAGTGTCTTCTATAGGAGTGGACACATGCAATGGTTCTGGTGATGTGGATGTCACTAGTTGTAATCTTCTGACTAGTTCTTCTGACAAAAATGACTTAGTGGCACCCGAATCAAACAAAACTTTTACAGCAATGTTAATGTACCTTCGACAGCAGGAATTTGGTCTTCCGGGGCTTCAATGATAGCAAATACTCTCGCCTAGTTTTGCCCTCGGCCTTGGTTCTAATTTTGTGCTCGACCTTGGTTTTGATTTTGCCCATGGTTGTTATTTTGTCGAGGCAGTTGCTATTGAGCACCTACATTCTATTCTCCCCCTTGATTATTTGGAGGTTGTTGTTGTTGTTGTCGTGTCTGGGTTTTGCTTGGACAAAACTTTGATAGGTGCCCTCGCTGATTACAGTTGAAACATCACCCTTGACGTCTAACCAACTCTAATTGTTCTTCCGTCTTGGGTCGATTTTGCCATTGGGGCATTTTATTTCCATCCCCTTGATTAGTATTCCAACTATTCTTACTTTTCTTTTGAGTTCCTTGATCATTTTCATTCCCGGGCCTCTTATTCTTCCCCCTCAACCTTTTTTCTAGGTTGAGTTCTTATTCTAGCGTTAGAGCCTTCTCCACGACGTCCTTGTAGGTCTTTAAACCTAGAGTCTTTACTATCTTTCGGACCTCTATCTTGAGACCATGTGAGAATCGATTGGGCTTCCTTTTCTCATCCCTGATCAAATCTGATGAGAACTTAGCCAGTTTCGTGAACTTCCTCTCATATTCAGCTACGGTCATGTCCCTCTGCTTTAGTTGAACAAAGTCCTCCTGTAGCTTCTCCAAAGTTGCTTCCGGAAAGAACTTTTCATAGAAGATTTCTATAAAGTTCTCCTAGCTCATATCATCAACATTTGTATTAGGGTCTATCCTCATCATACGCCACCAACTTCTGGCTGGTCCTTTGAAGTGGTGCGTGGCCAGTGCCACTTGTCTAGACCCAGTTACCTTCATCACATCGAGGATTTCCTCCATCTCTTGATACTAGTAGTCCGCTGATATGCTATCTGTAGTACCATCAAAGGAAGGAGGATTGAGCCTCTTCATCTCTATTAACATCTTCCTTTGTTTCTCATCTTCTAAATTCTCTTTAGCCTTCTGATTTTCATGATCTTGAGCCACAGGTGTTGCCTGTTGAACCAACATCGGTTCAGGTACATGAGGCTGAGGGACCATCTGAGGGATTATCTGTGGAAGTGACCTCAATAGTTGATCTAGTACCCTCTTTGACATTTCATTCATCATGGTCTCCATTCGGGCCTCTATTCCAGCAGACAGTTCCTGTTCTCGTTGCTCACTCTCATCAGAAGTGCTGGATCGAGTAGTGTACCTTCTTGTTCCAACCATTATCTATAAATTTAACACTCGGTCGATTTTTGCCTCATCAATTGTTCGTACTATCATAACTCTAGATTCATGTCTCTAGGTCTTCGATTTGTTTAGTGGCCCAATAGTTTATGCTTCTACATTCTTTTTGTGCATGGGTACAGGATTTGGTTTCAAAATAAAGAAGCAATAAAACATGCATAGCACACAATCATACCATCAAGCTAGCACAACAAGGTTCCAAGCTTCCACCTAAGCTTTCAGGTTCAAGTGTCCCATACCACTCTAACCCTTCTACTTAGGTTTTCACCCAGGACAAAGCTACACCCAACTAATTTTTGCAAGTGTCTCGATGTCTAAGGCTTCCCAAGCTCTACTATACTTGACTGTCCCATACCAGCCAAGCATAGGAAAACAAGTTCATCCAAAGCCACTGATCACTCACCATACATGGTCTGTCATTCTTCGAGTCCAGGATTCATCTATATCTCTGAATCCTATGCGTCTCATACCACATAGAAACCAAAGATACAGGATCCTCCCAATCTCGTGTCCTGACCAAACAAGTGTTTCATTTTCACACGTTATCAGTCTCTAGCTTATGCCCTAAAAGCTTTTATTTATGATCCACTGTGCCACCCTTAGCAACACCCAAGTTTCTACGTAAGGTCTCTTTCCTAAACCTAGGTTCTTAAATCCTTGTTGGCATCTCATTTGGGTTATAGTGAATTCCTACCTCTTAATTACCACCTCCTTGTTTTTATCTCGTAAGAAAACAAGCGTGTTCTTCAACTCCGACTACTCGTATGAGTTGGTGGAACAACCTCCAGATCGGATGGCAAGACCGAAGTCTACTTAGCAACCGTGCTTTCTAGAACGGGATAACCCGTCTCCCTTTCAATGTTTAGTTTTACTCGGGACAAGGCTTACCCACTATCAGCTCAACTTGTAATCTTTGTATCCAAACAAAACCATTGAAAACATATATCTCTTTTCGAAAATAATTTTTTTCAAAATCATTTTTGTTTCAAAAACAGGAGGTAGGAATTCTAAATTAAATAAATAAATAGTCTTACCAGACTAGTCAACTTCTTCTAATTCTTGCCCAAGGCATCTAAAGCCTAGGCTCTGATACCACCTTTGTAACACCCCAACTCCCGATCTTTTTCACATACGTCATAAGCGACGTGGTTGTCTCGTAGCTTGAGACGTCATTTCTTCCGGGTGCAGTCAATCCTGCTTTTTATTTGAGAACTGGGGGTATTACTTTTTCCTTTCATCATTTATCACATCTGTTAGTTTCATCAGATCATATCCCAAGGTATAAAGTATACATACAACAGAAACACAATAATCTCAGTATTTCAAAATAACCGAAAACATTGATTTATGATTAGAGTTACGAACAATTCTATGGGCTCCATAGCCATCTTTTGATAATACAAATACTATCAACATCTAACATGATCAAATATAGTGGATCACAAGCCCTACAATACCGTTCATTTTCTACTATCATCATATTGTGAGGCACATTGTTATTAATTTACATTGATCTGCTGGGCAATGTCTTCAATAGCTACCTGAAAAAAATGATTGGGTGAGCTCAAGAGCCTAGTGGATCATACACAGTACATCCATAGCATTATTTAAACCAAACATTGAACATGCAAACACTTTTCATCCATTAGGCGTTTCAAACATTTATTTATCAATAGTTGTCAATTAAACCGAAAGGTGTTAACCTCTGTGTTCCAGATCTGGGGAGAGAGATCAATTCTGAAACTCAAACCCTTCGCTGGGATCATTTCTGAAACCCAGTTCATTCAGGTGTCAATCTTGACAACCAGTTCTAA
>JAJIYU010019250.1:0-10869 GCA_030144865.1 Tinospora cordifolia | reverse complement strand
TCTTATTCAAATAGAGAAGCTTATATTTACCCAACAATTCCATATGTCTAATATTAATCAATGTATATTCCTTTATATTTTCATACTAACTAATTAATTGCATACCAATGATAAATATATATATAAATGGGTTTATATTTAAATATATACATATATGTGTTTTAAACTCAAATTTCGATTATTACGTTACTAAAATTTTTGGTATTACAATTATTACGTCACTAAAATTTTAGGTATTACACTACACCACCACCAACATCATATATGACAGGGAGAAGTGTACCACAGCCAAGGAGGCCACAACAACAGGCTGGGAACAGACCTTATATGGCGGCAGGAAGTACAGGGTCTCAAGTTGCATCTTCTGCATTTGGGTCAGGTAGACCACCATTTGTTTGCTACAAGTGTGAGATGCTAAAACATAGAGTTTTTCAGTGTCCACAATCTGCACCCCAGAGATCTTCTACTGTCCAAGGGGGTAGAACTATAGCAAGGATACGTGAGCAGGCCAGAACAGTATCAAAGCTTGATGCTGACTCCTGCAAACAGCTCATTGAAGGTATTATCGATATCTGTGACACTCCTATGTATGTTTTGATAGATGCTGGATCGACTTTATCCTTTATTGCTAGTCATATGGTAGATAAACTGCATTTATTACCTGTTAGGATTAGCATACCTTTGATTTTGAGCATAGTAGCTGGGGAGAGAATATATCCAAATATGGTGTGTGAAAATTGTGTGGTGAAATATGACAATCATGAAATGATTGTGTGTTTCAGAGTTTCAGAATTTCTAGAATTTGATGCTATTTTAGGCATGGATTGGTTGGCGGCCTATCATGCATGTGTTGACTTTATTTCTAAAAGAGTCGTCTTTCAGATACCGGGTCAACCCTCATTTGTGTATAGGAGTATGAAATCTTCATAACTTCCTACTTGAGGTTGTATGGCTACTGATGAAGAAGTACGAATGTGGGTTGGTATTGGTTCAATTGTGAAAAAGGCAAAAAATGTCCAGTTAGCTGATATTCCTGTAGTTGGTGAGTATCTTGATGTGTTTCCAGAAGATTTGTCGGGGTTACCACCAAAGCGGAGATAGACTTCATTATTGAATTGATGCCTAATACTATGCCTATTTCCATTCCTCCATATCCAATGGCACCAAAGGAGTTGCAGGAACTTAATGTACAACTAGATGAGCTGATGACTAAAGGGTTTATTAACCCAACAAGATATGGCTTAAATACCCTTTGCATTAAATCCATAAACATAGCAGGAGCATTAGTTAATCCAAAAAGCATCACAAGAAATTCAAAATGACCATATCTTGTTTTGAAAGCAGTCTTTGGTACATCTTCTTTTCAAACCCTTAACTGATGATATCCATACCTCAAATCAATCTTAGAAAAGAACTTAGCACCATTCAACTGATCAAATAAATCATCAATGTGGGGCAAATGATATTTATTCTTTATAGTCACCTTATTCAGCTGACGATAATCAATGCACAACCGTAAGTGCAAGGGGCATTTCAGTTGATTCTGCTAAGGTTGAGGCTATTATCAATTGGCGAATACCAACTATAGTGACCGAGATTCGTTGTTTTCTGGGTCTAGCTAGCTATTATAAGAAGTTTGTAGAGGGTTTTTCTAAATTAGCTGCTCCACTCACAAAGTTGACTCAGAAGAATGTACCATTTATGTGGACCTCAGCATGTGAAGATGCATTCATGGAATTAAAGAAGAAGTTGACCACTGAGCCTGTGTTAGTACTTCCACAGCTTGGGAAGGAATTAGTGATATATACAGATGTAGCATTGACAGGTTTGGGTGGTGTATTGATGCAAGAAGTTCAGGTAATTGTTTATGCATCTAGACAGCTAAAGGTGCATGAGAAAAATTATCCTGTGCATGATCTGGAGTTAGCAACAGTAGTGTTTGTATTGAAACTGTGGAGACATTATTTGTATGGAGAAAGGTTCACACTATATTCTGATCATAAGAGTCTGAAATATTTATTTGACCAGAAAGAGCTGAATATGAGGCAGCATAGATGGTTAGAGTTCCTGAAGGATTATGACTTTACTTTGGGGTATCATCCTGGGAAGGCCAATGTTGTAGCAGATGCACTGAGTAGGAAACGAACAGAGACCTGTGTAGTAGCTTTTGAGATGGCTCAGGAGTGGCAACTTTTAGAGAGAGTGACTATGATGAGTATTCTTTCTGTGGAGCCACATGTTGATATTTGTGCTCAAATGCATATTCAGTTGACAATATCTCATATTCAGAAGATTAGAAAGTTACAGCAGCATGATCCTGATTTGACGATGTATGAGACTTGGCCTGACAGTGCAGATAGAGTTGACTAGCAGAGAAGTTTTGATGGTGTGTTGCGTTATCAAGGAAGGGTATGGATACCTGTTGATAGGGAATTAAGGGCAGCATTGCTTGAAAAGGCACACAGATCTCAGTATACTATTCATCCAAGGTCTACAAAACTGTATCATGATATGAAGATGACAGTTTGGTGGCATGGGATGAAGAAAGATATAGCTGAGTATGTGCAGAAATGTAATGTGTGCCAACAAGTAAAAGCTGAGCATCAAAAACCTAGAGGTTAGATGCAACCCTTACCCATTCCAGAATGGAAATGGGAGCATATTACTATGGATTTTATTACAAGTCTGCCTAGATCTAATGGTAGATATGATGCCATATGGGTTATTGTGGACCGGTTGATTAAGTCTGCACATTTTCTTCCGATGAACACTAGATACTCGATAGATCGACTGAGCAGGTTATATGTTTGAGAGATTGTGAGATTGCATGGGGTGCCTGTATCTATTGTGTCGGATAGAGATCCGCGATTTACATCAATATTTTGGTAGGTTATGTAATCTCGATTTGGTACCCATTTCCGTCTCAGTACAACATTTCACCCGCAGATCGATGGTCAGACTGAGAAGGTGATTCAGATGTTAGAGGATATGCTCAAATCATGTATATTAGAGTTTGGTGGGACTTGGAGTGAATATTTATCTTTGTGTGAGTTTGCTTATAATAACAACTATCAGGCTAGTATTGACATGGCACCGTATGAGGCTTTATATGGTCGATCGTGTAGATCTCCAACTTGTTGGTATGAAGTTGGGGAATCACATTTGTTGGGGCCAAAGATTATTGCAGATCACACAAAAAAGATTAAGCAAATTAGACAAAATTTGAAAAAAGCCCAAGATCGTCAAAAGAGCGATTTTGATCATCAACACAAACCTTTAGAGTTTGCAGTGGGTGACCAGGTACTGTTGAAGGTTTCCTTTCAAAAAGGTTAGATGAGATTTGAAGTGAAAGGAAAATTAGCTCCACGCTTTATAGGACCATTCGAGATTTTGGAGAGGATTGGTCTTGTTGCATACAGACTTGCTCTACCTCCTCAGTTGGCTGGTGTTCATGATGTGTTTCATATATCTATGTTAAGGAAATATTATCCAGATCCGACGCATATTCTAGATTTAACACTGATACAAGTTGGAGAGGACACTACCCATGAGGAAAAGCCTATTCAGATCATAGCCAGAAGAGTACAGAAACTGTGAAACAAGGAAATTTCGTTAGTCAGAATCAAATGACAATTCTATGATAATGAAGAGTAAACCTGGGAGCATGAAGATAAGATGCAGGAGCAATTTTTAGATCTTTTCACTACTTGAGGTATGTTCCTTTCATCTAAATTTTGAGGACGAAATTCCTTAAGTTGGGGAGATTTGTAACACTCCGTATTTTAATTAGACACGTAAATTAATTTAAATAGAAATAAATGAGTATAAATATATATATTTGTACGGATTACGTGTGTATGTACGTGTGAATTACACACCTGTATTAAAAATACATGGTATGCATATAAATAAATTAAATTAAATTACATTATTTATTGAAAAAAATAATTGTTGTATAAATACTAATAATAATAAAATTAAGGTATAATCATAAATAATAGGGATACAAATGAAATAATTAGTTAATATATATAAGGATGAAATGAAATGATGTTGGGTTACATGCATTAATATAATAGTGGGGGTGTGTATAAGTTAAAGGGGTGGTCAATTGCTTTAAAAATCCTCCAACTCACCTCCCTTCTTTATCTTTTCTTTCATTTCCTACTTTAGGGATGTAATAGAGAGCCGTACAGAGACTGGAAGAGAAAAAAAAAAAAGAAACATCAATTTTCTCGCCTGATTCGTCTGGCACGTAAGCTATTTGTTCAAATTCTAGTTGCAAAAACGCTAACTAAACTTTGTACTACATCCTAGGGGTGTAATTTTTACTGTAGACAGTGTTTTATAGTTGTACCCAAAAATTGAATATTTTTCTATAGTGAGCAAAACTCAACAAAATTATACCAAAACACTCCTGGCGATAAGTAGATCTCAGATATTTGGTTAGATTGTGCTAGTTTATCCTATAGATTTTAAAATAAATACCTAAATTTTTATAACCTTTGGATGGGTTTTGGGTATACTAAACCCAAATAAAACTCTAATTGAAACCCATAAGAATGTAGAGGATGAAAATACGTACCAATCGACACCAAATTTGTGAATTTTGGATATCAAATGAATTTTGGTCAATGGGATTATTTATGAAAATTTAGCAAATTAAAGGAAAATATGATTTGGAAGCTTATTTATTTTATGTGATGCTATAAAAATATGGTATTTGAGCAGGAAATTAATTTTAAAGGTTATAGAGAATATTTGAGCTAATGCGCAATCATACCTGTTGTCTAATGCACGTACGACATTAAATATGGTTAGAAATTTTTATAAAAATAAATTAATTGTGATTTGTGGATATAAATTGTTTTTGTGATAGGTTGATTTTGGTGCATTGGAACCTAAATTTTGGAAGTGGATATTGAAACTTGGTTGGACAGCAATTTTGGTAAGTGGTGATCATTTTTGGCATTATATGAATGGTAATAGTATGTCAAAACCAGGATTTTTATAAAATTAGAATTAATGCAAATGAAAATATATAATATATATGAAATTATAGATTATATATTACTGAATTTTACAGTAAATTTGGGAGAGTTTGGTTATTATAGCAGGAAGTGAAATATGTGGCCAACGGGTTAAGCTGTTGGTAATCTGTGAGTATTTCTTTATCTTGGTTATTTATGTGACATTATAAATATGAAAATGATTTTAATGTAAGCATGCTACTTGTATTGATATTTGTTGCATTTGATTGAAATTCATAAATTGTATTCACACAACAGCGTGTTTTGGATTTGCAAGAGCAGATCTAAAATACGGTATCATTTCGATGGACTGACCCCTGAAGAATAATACTTCTTATGTGATAATCCATGTGGGACTAAGCCATTAGAAGTATCAGTCTTTCTCTGTGTGATAATCCTCGAAATAGTTGTGGAGTGGGTGATAATTAGAGGTACAGTCTACTATTGTACAGGCCAGACAAGGAGTGAGACTAACTCTAATTTTGAAAGATATGAATGTGCATATGTTTTGTTAAATGATGCATTGAAAATAACATGATCACTATGTTAAATGCATGTATGTATGGCTTAGATGCGCATGATTAATTTAAATGTTTTATTGTAGCTCACTTATTATTTTTAATATTTCAGGAACAGATAAGAAATAAAAGAAACCCGCACAAGAAGGATAATTGATTCTTCAATCACTGTTGGGTGCGTAGGTTTAAGTATTTTGTGTGCGTTATACTTTTGTATAATTATATTTATCACGATATATATAATATCATTAGAGGGATTTGGATATGGTTATATTAGTTAAGAGTGAAACTTTGTAAATTATGAACTACGAGGTACGGTTGATGAAAGCATGTGGTTTAATATTATTTGTGGTGAACTGTGGATTGATAATGTGTTTATTAGGTGACGAATTTATTGGAATAAGTCAAAATTTTAGAGGAGACCTGTCAAAATTTTTGTATAGATATTGAGTAGGATTAAGTGTAAGAGGCTGATATAGTATTATATATATAGATGTAGCGTATATGGTATTATTTGCTGGTCGTGACGTCACTTTTACGAAGTGGGTTACGACAACTCCAATGAGACAAAAGTTCGAAAGGTGCAATGCTTATTTCAACTATTTATTTATTATTTAATTATTTAACTTTTGTAACCTTGAATAAAAAATTGTTAGAACCAAAACTATAAAAATAAATTTAACTTAAATTTTAATAGTAGAAAATCTGAAAAGAGAATTTAGCATTTAGAAAATTAGATTTTAAGAATTTCGTCGATAAATATTTTAGAAAATTTGGATTTAAGAATTTTCTTAATAAAATCTTAGATTAACTAAGAACACTTTTAATATAAAAGATGACCATTAGGAAAATTTAGAAGTTTAAAAATTTAATTTTTAAGTACATAAAAAAATAAGCCTTTGAAAACTTTAAAATCTAGTATAAGAAAAAGAATAAAATTTTAAGTACGGAAAACTAAACTTAAAATATTTAGAAGTCTTATTTTGTTCATAATTGATGTAATTACAATATGAATAGAATTATTTAAATTGAAGGAATTAGGAGATTAGAAATTTATCAAATTATTTAAGAAAGAATCTTAAGATAAAATAATTTTATTTTGGAACTTAGAAATTAGGAAATTCCTAAGTTTAGATTTAATATTTTGAAGATGAATAATTTATTTTAAAAGAATAACCTAGGGATTTTACGTGATAAAATAGAAATTTGGAACTTAGTTCAAATATTAAATACAAAAATCTTATTTTAAGTAAAATAAGATTTATTGAACATAAGTTAATTATTTTAGAATTCAAGTTTAAGTTTAGTGTTTTTTTTTTTAAATTAATTGTTTGGATCTAAATAGACTTATTCAGAAATGAATAAATCGAAAAAGCTTAGAAATTAATTACAAAAGTTTTATTTTCAAATTAACGAAATTTAGAGGACTCAGAAATTATTTTAATTAGAATATATAAAATTCTAGAATTTAAGAATAATCCTAAATTAGTTGAAATAAATATTTAGATTTTATAATTATCGTAGAAATTATTCAAGCTTAGGAATAAATCTGAATGAGATTAAATATGAATTAAGAACTTAGAAATTTTTATCGATTGTTAAATTTTAGATTTGACAATTTTATAGTATCAGATTACTCGAAGGAAAGCAATGAGCCCTGAAGATCGACTAAATCAGGTGGGCATGACTTCTTTGCTCATATGTATTATATGGATTTAAGATTCAAAGCATTTGTTTAAATAGTTCTAGGACATTAGAATCTCATTAAGAAATTGATTAAAATTATTTGGTTTATTTGAATGATATGTGATATATGATGAATTATTTAGACTCATGCATAATTAGTTCATGACATGATTAAAAATAGAGGTTTGCACTTAGATTCATTCAATTATGGCATGCCTGAATAAGGAAATATGCATTTAGATCTCATTGTTTACTTACGCATTTTATCATGTTGAATTACCTGCATAGTAGAATTATTTTCCTAGTGAATTGTGTGATGTTTGATGTGATTGAGATTGTTTGTAAAAAAAATAAAACAAGATGAAGGTTTATTAAGAATCCACGTACCGGTGCGATTGTTGAGCCTGAAGCGAATCGAGGGGGCATCTCTTATATGTTACTGATCATAGGTATTCCCAACTAGAGTTGACTGTGACAACTCGAAGTCTTTGGGAGATGGTACGATGCCTAGGTAAGTACACTCCCTTGGAATGTGACTCTGACAGGTAACCGACCTTAGGTGTTACCTAAGGTTTGTGTTGATTCAGATCACAAGGAATACCGAGAGACATCTCAACCCTCTTCCGGTCTTAGACTTCGACCAAAACCAAATGAATGTTTGAAACGCCTAATGTTTGATAGTGTTTGCAATGTTTTGGATTGAGTTTGTATAATGCATGTGATGTGTAGGAATGATCTACTGGGATTTCGAGCTCACTCCTACTTTATTTTCAGGTACACATGGACGTAGAGTATGGTAACGTACATCTAAAGACTTGCACTTTAATTCGACACCTCATTGGAGAGGTAATCTCAGATAGGTGACGTTGGAGATGGTATTTGTTCGATTTTACTAAAACGATTTTCATGTATTTATTTGATTTTAAATTAAGTTAACCAGATTTGTAAGCAATATTTCATTTTTAACATTTTTGTTCAATTACAAGTTTTAAAGATTTTCGCCGCATTATCTATGATTTATATTGAGAAATTCGGGGAATATTTTGAGAAATTCTCTTGATGTTTTTGTTTTGATAAGTATGTACCCAAATGTTGACTTGAGAACCATTTGTTATGAGTTTAATTTTGAGGAAAGAGATTTTGACATAATGAAATTTTCAAGTAGCATCTCGATTTTCAACGGGCGACGAACCACACGTGAACGGAGGTCTGGTTAAAAATTGGGGTGTTACATTCATCATGGCCTCCATTCGTACCTCCATTCCAACAGGCAGTTCTTGTTCCCGTTGCTCAGTCTCATTAGAGGTGGTGGATCGGGTTGCATACTTCCTTGCTCCAACCATTTTCTACAATTTGAGTAGGTTGTCAGTATTTGTCTTGTCAAACATTCGTACTATCATGACTCTAGATTCATGTCTCTAGGTTCTTGATCTGTTCAATGGCCTAAAAGTTTTTCTTTTAGATTCTTTTCATACATAAGTATAGGATTTGGTCTTAAAGTAAATAAACAACAAAGCATGCATACCATATAATCATACAATTGAGCTAGCACAACAAGGTTCTAAGCTTTCACCTAAGTTTTTAGGTTCAAGTGTCTCATACCACCCTACCCCCTCCACTTAGGCTTTTACCCAGAATAGAACTGCACCCAAACAATTTCGCAAATTGCTCGATAACTAAGGTTCTCGAGCCCATTATTCTCCATCGTCTGTTACTAGCGAGCATAGAGAAACCCGTTCTACCAGAGTTACTAATCATTCACTACACATGGTCAATCATTCTCCGAGTCTAGGCTTCCTCCATAACCCCGAATTCCTATATATCCCATAGTACATAGAAAATGAAAGATATAAGTCTTGTGTCCTAATCAAACAATTTTATGTTTTCACACAAATTTTAGTCTCTAGCCTATATCCTAAAGATTTATGCTTTTGATGCACTGTGCCACCCATGGCTACACCACGTTTCTACCTCGGGTATTTCTTCTGGACCTAGGGTTCAATCTGGTTGACTTACAACCTTTATCTGGTCAAGATGTCACCTTTGACATTTTTTTTTACTTCTAATCAGTTTCTTGCCTTAATTTTTCACCTTCTAATTTTCTTTATATAGAAAGTAAGGGTTTTCTTCAACTCAGGCACTCGTAAAAGCTGATGGGACAACCTCTAGATCGGGCGGTGAGACCGAAGTCTTCTTAGCAACCGTACTATCTAGGGTGAGATAATTCACCTCCCTTTTAATGTTTAACTTTACTCAGGACAAGACTTACCCACTATCAGCTCAACTTATAGTCTTTGTATCCAAACAAAATATTTCAAAAACGTATATTTCCTTTTTCAAAACACTTTCTAAATCATTTTTCAATTTCAAAAATAGAAGGTAGGGCATTCAAGATTCAATTCAATTCAGAGTAAACTCTAATTTGAGTTTCTAATTTTAGTCAAACAGCCACTAATTGACTTTCTAATTCTAGTCCAAGGCATTCAAGATTCAATTCGATTCAAAGTAAAACCATTATTTGAGTTTCTGATTCTAGTCAAACAACCACTGATTGACTTTCTAATTCTAGCCCACGGCACCTGAAGCCTAGGCTCTAATACCACCTTTGGTATCAGAGGGAACTTTCAAATTTTGGCCCAACAACTAATACCTAGGCTCTAATACCACCTTTGTAACACCTCAACCCTCAAAGAAACTGGTTTAAGCTCAACTATAAGGCGAGTTGGGTCTAATGTTACATTTACAAGTACATAACTTGTATCTCAATTCTTTTATTCTAACACTTATTGAAATACTCATAAATACACTTCCATTGAGTTTAATATTGAACAAGATAATGCAAGTGAATAAAGGAAAACCTTAAATCTTTATTTATTCAAATAAAGTGAAAAAGATTACATTGTTGAATCAAATCCAAAGATTGAATACATAACTCTAAAATTCAAAAGTAAAATTTAGCGAAAGTCATTAATTCAAAATTTGAGTCACTATGCCCTTAGAATATAAACTTTCTAGAAATAGACTTTCAAAAATCCATAGTCTTCATATAATTCAATTTCTTGAGAAATAGAAGGAAGGGGTGGGCACATAGCCCAGTGAATCATTCATTAAACAACTAAGTTACTATTTCAAATCAATAGAACATCTAAATTCAAACACTCCCATACATTAAATGATTCACATAACTTTTTGATTGTAGTTGACGTTAAGTCTGAAAGGGTTCTACTCCCTTGATGTTCTTAATTTAGATCCCCCTCTTTAGGGTGGAAAGACATTTCTTTGTCACTTCCCATTAGATGCCACATACTAATTATCCCTTAGTTGCGCCCCACAACTACACACTCCAAGGTTAAGAACACCCTCACTATAATAGTACGTAGTTCTTATCTTCAATTTCTTATAATTAAGATCACAAAATCATAAAAGAAATTTAAAATATAAATTTCAGAATTTTAAACAAGCAAGAAAACATGAAAACATCATATAGCATGTGTGACGACCCATGTTTTGGTGTGCAAATTTTTAAATATGATATATACATTTTTCTAGAATTTTTAATGGAAATACAACGATTTATATCAATTTTTCTCAAATTTATATTATTTATTGGAGAAGTGAGAAAAATGGGAAAATAT
>JAJIYU010019249.1:0-10883 GCA_030144865.1 Tinospora cordifolia | reverse complement strand
TCTTCTTCTTCTTCTTCTTCTTCTTCTTCTTCTTCTTCTTCTTCTTCTTCTTCTTCAGCTCGTTACTGTATTGAAATTTTTTTAAAATTTGTAGTCTTTCATCCTGATCAGTGATCGACAAGAATCTGCTTTCAGTTTTGGAGAGCTAGAAGAAGCAATTGTATATCAAGGGATTAAGTCAGGAAATGAAGAAGCTAAAAAAGGTAAGGCTCTCTTAGAGCTTTTGATTCCATTACGTTTGCCAAACTAAATCTAACTCCAAAGAAAGGAAGAAAGAGGTGTGTGTGTGTGTAGTGTAGCAGGTTTGAAGTAGTCCAAAGCTGATGACTCTAGAAACTGGCATGCCCTTTTGCAGCACAGTAATCATTCAAAGCAGGAAAATTTAAATGGCGTGAAGAATCAAACATGGAAACCTGACCTCTTGTCATGATTTTACTGACCCGGAAATTGAAAATATAGAAAACCGAGAGAGAGAGAGAGAGAGCGAGAGAAAGAGAATAAGCTTTATTTTATTTTTTTTCTTGAAATATTTTGTCTTTTGTTCATTTGCAGCATTGTTCACAAACAGGCCAGCTGCTACTCTGGAGATGTTCCCTTCATGGCCAATGAGATTTCAACAAACTCAGAAAGTAATTGTTTTCCTTTACCTATAAAACCTTTTCTTTTGCACACCTACAAGAAATAGCTCAAGTTTCTGTTGGGTTTTCAATGTTTTTAAGAGGATTCTTCAATGCCCACTTGAACAAAAAGCTGAAAATTGCTGGTAAAACAGAAGAAAAGTGAGAATTTCAAGTTGTTTCCAATGTTTTTTTGAATGGGTCTCGAGTACCCTTTTGAGCTTTCTGTCTGTAATCTTTTGATATGTGTGTGTGTGCGTCCAGGGAAGTCCAACTTCAGGAACTTCAGGAGGTGAGAGTAATGATTCAGGATCAGCACAGAAACCTATTTCCTGTAAAAATGATGCCCAGTTAGAATCAGAATCTCCTAGCAGAAACAAAATATTGGATCAGGATCTTGGTCAGAAACAGCAGCAGCAGAAGCAACTATTAAAGATGGCAAGTGATGTCTCCACAGCAGGAGCAGTACCTAATCAACAATCCAAAACACAAGAAAAGGTTCTTCAAACTCACTGTTCAAACTCTTAGATCTCCATTTTTTAAAAAATTTCTCTCTAACTCCGAATCAAATCCCAACAACTTTGGAGAAAGTTGGTACCTATTAAATCACTTGTTTCACAACTCAAGATATCTCCAATTCAAACAACAAAAAGTCCCAGACAACATATGATATATCAAGTAAGCGAGGTTGGCATTTTCTTTTCAGTCCTGTCTTCTATATTTATGATCAGCTTTTAACAACTTCAGTAGCCATTTTAGCAAGTTCCAAAGCTTGAAACAGGACCCACTTGATATCTCCCTTTCAAACTTTTGCAGCCCAACACAACACTTCGCAAATCCAAGATCACAGAAATCGAGGAAACAAAGATGGGTAGAATTTAATTTGTTTATTTTGTAAAACACCCATTTGAATTTGATAATCACTCATCATCATCGATTCATTGTTTCAGAACTTGTTTAAATCTTCTAGAAATCTTAAACCCAGTTCAGATCCCAAGCTTCAATGAATTATCACCTATCATCATTTTGTGATGAAGCTTGTATGACATGCCTTGGAAGTTTAAGCTCATCCAAAAAGCAGACAGGCATTTGACAGAGAAAAGAATCATCAAACTCTACTGAAGCACAAATCCCAAAAGCTTGTTTTTTAATTAATTTCTGCCTTTAACACTAAATGCCTTCATCATCTTGGAGGGAGAAAGAGAGAGAGAGCTTATATGTCGTTTAATGCTTTAGAAATTAGAATTCACTCCCTTGACCTTTGACTTTGAAACAAAGTGGTCTACAGTCATTCAAAAAGTAAAGGATCAAAGGGGGCAACTTTAAATTTTGAAGCCCACCTGCAAGGACGGAACTCAAATTCCCATTAATCTGTGATTATATATTTCTGAAATATATATTAATAAATCTGCACATCGTCAAAGCTCCAGCCCAAAAATATAAAAAGGAAAGAAAAAGAAAAAAAAAAAGACTCAAAGACTGCTTCCTCCTCCCCTTCTCTTCACCTCTAAACCTGTTCAACATCCAAATCTGTGAAACCATAGTACTATCATTTCCTTTCTTTGTTTGTTTGTCGTCCATCAATCTGAGCCCACCCAACTATATATTTTCTTCTCTTTAAATGTTGCAGAGGAAAGGAGCTGGTGGTTCAACTTCAGATAAACCACTTGATGCAAAGGTAGACGCATAACAAAGGTTTTTTCTTTCCTTTTTTTTTTTGGGCGATGATCGATCAGAACCTTAAATAGGACTTCTTGTGTGCGTTATATATTGATGATATCGTTTCAGACATTGAGACGTCTTGCTCAGAATAGAGAGGCAGCAAGGAAGAGTAGACTCAGAAAAAAGGTGGGTCTGAAAGATTAAATCAAACAACCTTCTTTCACCGAAAAACTCTTCAAATTCCCTCAAAATCTGAGACACCCATTTGCTCTTTCTGTCTCTTTTTCCTAAAAAAACAAAATAAAAATATTTTTTCTACGAATCTTATTTATCCTTCTTGCTTTGCTTTGCAGGCTTACGTACAGCAACTAGAATCCAGCAGATTAAAGCTTTCTCAGCTTGAACAAGATATTCAAAGAGCAAGATCTCAAGTAACCCATAATTTTTATTCATATTTTTTATTTTTCATATTTTTTTTACATGTAAATAATCATATAAAAATTTTGTCTTATTTTCCTCTGTTAATAATCATTTTTGTCTCACTTGAATTACTATGCTTTGCAGGGTCTGTTCTTGGCAGCTGGTGCTGGCGCTGGTGGAAATCTCAGCACTGGTGAGCGAAAGAGAGAGAGAGAGAGCGCCTCCGCTTTCTTCCATTATTTACCATTATACCCTCTGATGAAATGACTCAATTGCCCTCCTTCTCACTAATTTCTTTCACGCTTGTACCCGTAATGTATATTTAGATACAAGAAAAAAATTTAGATGAAGCTGATGATTCTCTGTAATTCCTGTGGCAGGAGCTGCAATGTTCGACATGGAATACGCGAGATGGTTGGAAGAGGACAGAAGACACGTGTCAGAGCTACAAACAGCGTTGCAAGCACACGTGTCGGACAACGATCTCAGGTTGATGCTGGACGCGTACCTGGCCCACTATGACGACATTTTCCGGCACAAGGGAGTCGCCGCCAAGTCTGACGTCTTCCACCTCATCACCGGAATGTGGACTTCCCCGGCCGAACGCTGTTTTATTTGGATGGGGGGCTTCCGGCCTTCCGACCTACTCAAGGTTCGTCTACATGACAAAATTACCCTTCACTAATTTTCCTAGCATTCTCTTACGCATGGGCATTTTGGACCACATATTAAGTAATTTTAAATGTGCCCACCAAAAATAGTGTTTTTCTGTCGCACGTGATTTTCTCTTGGTTCTGGAAATATAGAATGACGAAAATGCCCTAAACTAATTTTCGAATGCAGTATCTGCTGTATGGGCATATCAGACTATTTATAACTTTTCCATTTGGTTTTTGTTAGATTTTAACGCCACATTTAGACCCATTAACGGAGCAGCAGTTCATGGGGATATGTAGCCTGCAACAGTCTTCCCAACAGGCAGAGGAGGCTCTGTCGCAGGGCCTGGAACAGCTCCACGTGTCGTTATCAGAGACGATTTCAAGTGGACCTCTAGTTGAAGGGGCAAATGTCCAGAACTACATGGGACAGATGGCACTTGCTCTGAGCCAGATAGCAAATCTTGAAAGTTTCGTCCGACAGGTAAGCCATACTTTCTTTTTTATCTTGTTTAACTAATTTAGGCCATAAAGTGGATTACGTGCTCTTCAGTGCATGCAAGTGCGGCTTTAACTTCCTTCCACCTTTTATTGTTATCATTATTTCTTTTTACGTCCATGCTTTGTTCTTACTACATATATTCATATTTTAACTATATTTAATATTTTAATACAATTATATATATATATATAGATATATATATTAAAGCCCAAATCGATTTCACTGTGAAAAATATTTAAATATTTGTATTACATATAGTAGAAATATATAGTAGTCGAGCAGTTGAATATAAATTGAGTGAATCATTTATCTCTTAGTCTTACCCAAAAACAAGAGAGTATGTGTGTTAGATGTTAATAATAATAATAATAAAAGTAAATAAGGTTTTTGAGCATGATTGTAATCTTGAATCACAGACTTTTATTTTCCAAAAGGGAAATTTTATGTATCTCAAACACAAATTTATCAATTAAAATTTGTACGTAGAGAAGGCTCTTATGAGGAGAGACATCAATTCCCTTAACAGTATCGGATGATGTTTTTCCTTACTGAAAAAGGAGCTTCGGATGCTCAATAAAGTTTTTTTTCAAATATTTAAAGACTATTATTGTGAAGGAAAAAGAAAAAAAAAAAAAAAAAAGAAAGTGGAGGGATAAGAGGGCCATGTTTGATTGCCATGAAAAGGCATTTTATATGTAGGGGGCAAATTCGTGAAATTTGATTAGGATAAGGTATATTTATTATTATTATTATTATTACTATTATTATTATCTTTTGGGAAAACATATTGGTGGTGTATGATGATGTAGTTGAGATTAAAAGCATTAGATAAAATAAAGGAGGCCAAAGCTAAGAGCAACTTTTGTTGTCTACAGTAAACTTTTATAAAAGATTTCCTTTTTGCATGACATGTTGCATGTTGCGCCAATTATGCAATCTTATTAGCCTTTAGCCCACCAGAGATCAATGCATCGCTTACCATTTTTTTTTTTCCTAATATTTTTAATCCCTGCTATTAGAGTAAAAATAATCTTCTCAATTAGTTGAAATTAATTATTAAAATCTTATATATATATATATATATATATGTACATTGTTCAAATATTGGAATAGTCCTTAAGTTAATCCTCTTAGGCTTAAAGCGTGGGGAAAATATTGTGGGCCGAGCTTTCCAACAGAGACAGATGAATGGAGTGTCAGCCCAAGTTGGAATTGGATACCTAAATTCTGAACTTACTTATACTTGGTTTATCAGTAGCAACTAACTCAGTTTCATCTCTTAGTAATAGAGCCATATAATATTGAGTGACTTGATGTTTATTGAATTAATATTGAAGCAGATCAGTAGCAAGAAGTAACTTGCAATGACCGGTCCCTTCCATATTTGATAAGTCATGTTTTGAATAGTTCAATATATTCATAAAAGATTACAGGGTCATAGTCAAGATGATGGCCAGAATGCAATATCCTATGAAAAATATATATATAATAAGAATTGCCTCTATCACCAAGATATACAAATAAGAAAAAAATAATTATAATACAATAGACAATCAAGTTTGTATAAAATAAATTAATGAAACGTGTTTGCTTTTGTATACACGATTGGAAGAGTCCAAAACCTATAAAAATTCAAAACTTTTGATTTCAACACCATTGAATTCATTTTTTCTTCTTCTTTTTTTAAGGGGAGTTTTGTTTTGTTCATGAGGTTGTGCCCACCTCTCCATGCTTGAAGGGTCCATTTCAACAACTATGATGCTTGCACGGATATTGATTGAATTAAAATACAAACGTGCTTGTGTCTCTTTCTAATTTGTTTAGCTCTTATAATTTGATTCTAACATTATTTATTTCTTCTTCTTCTTCTTTTTTCCTCCCTTGTGTTTGAACTTGTAGGCTGATAATTTGAGACAACAGACCCTTCATCAGTTGCGTAGAATTTTGACCGTTCGACAGGCAGCTAGATGTTTTCTAGCAATTGGCGAGTACTATAACCGATTGCGAGCACTCAGTTCCATATGGGCTTCTCGCCCTCGAGAGTAAGATCTAATACCATTTTATTATTTGTCATATGCGTACATACGTCTTATCATCAGATTATGTTGGCTTTTTGATTGATTCTTGATTTATATTACCAAAATGTGGATAATTCTAATAAGTACTAAGAAAATACGCGTTGCTTTTTATTATTTTAAAGTGAATATAAATAAAATTATATTATATAGTAAGTGGTGGCTCCCTGATCACAAAAAAAAAAAAAAGAACTTAATAACTGTACTTAAGAGCTTTATTCATTTATTTGTGAGAAACCTGCACAAGTATGCACGCCTGTGTTATAAAAGAAATAACAGGTTATTATTATTGCCCTTCAATATTTTATGTGTTTTCACTTCGCCTACGCCAAGATCAAAGGTTTAGATCCATCACTCTCCATAGAAAGTGTTAATTGCAAGTTATAGTATTAGATGGCTGTTCTGCCATTGTTATCAAGTTTTCTAAACTATGATTTAAGAATTAAGATTATATATATATATATATATGCAATAGAGTAATGCCAATTCACTCTACTGCATGAATGAGTTGAAATTGAGCGATAATGCTACTTGCAGGAACATGATCAGCGAAGACACTTCCTGCCAGACATCCACGGATTTCCAAGTTGTTCAAACACCACGCAACCATTTTTCCAACTTCTAAACCTTATGATCAAAGACTGCAAGAACTCAGCTTCTCAGGTTTCAACTTCTTGGTCCTCATCATGAGTATCTTGATCAAGTCATCTGAGATATATATATAGAAAAATATGAGAGAGGAAAAAGGGAGATATATATATATATATAATAATGTAATGTAAATTTTTATAGTAATTTCATGAGCCTTAAAATAGCCTTTTTTTCTCTCTTTTTTCATTAAAAAAAAACTAAGAAATATACTTTTTAATTTATTAAAAAAGTATCTTGAATAAGCAAATTTGAATAATAGAGGAAAGGGAAAATGGAATAACAGGAAAAGGGTAGTGGTTTTGGTTGGTCTACAAGGGAAAATTTATATATATGTGTGTGTGTGTTTGGTTGGTTTTTGTTACAGTATTATTTGCAACTTGCATTGAGTTCCAGACAAGGGCAGTGACGATTCTCAAAAATGAGACTGTAAGCAACTTCAAGACCTGTGCAGAATATGGTTATCGTCTTGATCATGCCAGCGTTTGGAGTTGCAACTGACGTGAGATCACATCTGGAAGGTTGCTGGGTCCCAAATAGTTCACTATCTTTATATATAATAAATAATAAAAATATAGATCAAACGGAAGAAGAAGAAGAAAGTAGACATTTCGTGCTTTATGCATTGGTAATGAGTTATAGCTAGAAATCGTGCCCTATTGGATTGTTTTGAGTTAACGTAATTTAACTCAATTTAATGGTAATATTAACGAAAATGCTTTTCAAAAGTTGAAAATTTATTATTGAATGCAACAGCATTGCAAGAAAACACCTATTTGGCCCATTTAGCTCATGATTTAGATATAATTTTTTGTATCCGAAAATTTTAAAGCATCCTTAATTTATTTGATCTAAAATATTTTTTAATTAATTAATTATTTTAAAGAAAGTAATTATTTTTTAAAGAAATTTAGTTTTTTATTTTTAAATTATATTTTTGTTTTCAAACCACAAACTATATGCAAACATATAATGTTGGATTAACCCCAATAACAAATGATAGTACAGCACTAATTAAATTACATTAAATTAAATCAAATAAATCTTTTTCACAATCAAATCAATGATTTTTACAAAGTGGGTGTTTCTAATTAATTAGTTTTTAACAATTTTAAAGCAGTAGTACAAGCGTGTCATATCTAGATTAGCTTATGCAAGTTAATAACTAAAAATACTAAAGAATGTAGTGCCAATATTCTAAAATTTGTAGTGGGCAGTTTGGTGTATGGTTGTTAACGACAAGCATTTAAAAGTCCAAGTAAATTTGGGTGTCTTTGCTTTTGTTAGGTTCTCTTCAAAGAAGATAAAGCTAATGTCAACGTCATCTCAATAAGTTTACTATATAAATATAAAAGCAATTCTTATACGTTTTCATTGTGGTAGAACTTTTTCAGTGCATCTTCTTTAGTTGGAAATGAAATCATCTTCATCACACCAACTTCAATTCTTTATTGTGTTCCAATTGTGCAACGCAGTCCATTCTCAACAAGCAAATCAATCCAGGTAAATTAAAAAATTAAAAAATAATAATTAAAAGGATAATGTTTTTATATATGTAAGAGGTAAACATGAAAAATGTTAAACTAACTAGTTCAAATGTGAATTTAATATATTTTATGTTATGTAACAAATGATTTAATAATTATAACTGCAATAAATAAATTAGCACTACTCAATGTAAAAAAATATAATGTAATGGTTCTTTTGGTAAAAAAGAAATTTGTTAGGACCTCTTTTATAGGGCGAATGACGAACTGACTGGCACAGTGTCCTGACAAACTCTCCCGCAAGCCAAACTTGCCAAGACATTGTTAAGCCTCATCTTTCAACACCACACCACACACTATTAGAGTAATCATAGGGAATGCAGAAGAAATTTAACACAAAGAACACTAATAAAACTTGATATTTATCAAAATGGGTCATTAAAACATGTGTAGCAACGAAAATGACTAATCCATTATATATAAGCTTTTCTCACTCCTATACATAGTTTCTAACCCTCAAACACGAAAAGTGCGAAGAAAACCTACCAAAACAAACGAGAGAGAGTGGCTCTAGGTGATAATTACTCTCTTGCCCTTATCTACAACTAAAAGACCTGAAAAGTTAGATTAGTGAGCTTAATTGTCCTCAGTGAGTAATGTAGTTTAATTCATAACTTAAAACAAGTATTCCACAAATAAAATACATGCTATGAATGCATGAACAATAGTATTATGCAGTCTAATTCGATTAAGACTTATTGTCGTTGTCATCAATCGTAACGACCCAATCAGGACTTATTGCTGTTGCCATATTGTGACGGCCCAATTAGGACTTATTGTCGTTGTCATCTCGTAGGCCCATAGAACCCCCTCAACGGGCACTCTGTGCTAGGTGGTCACTATCAGGGTTATATGAGAGACCGACACAACTCGGTCTAACCCTGTAACCTCGAACCTCGAGACTCGGTGCACTTTTCATTTAAAACTCATTTAAAGGATGCAAATTTATCACAATATGTAACACCATTTTTATGAATGCATAGAATAACAAACTTTAAGAAATAAGTCAAAAAACACTACTCACAAGGATGCTCCGCTCCCGGCGCTCCTTTCGCGACCGGTCGCATCCCTCTAGTAGTTTGTCATGCAAAATTGACGTAACTTCTTAATATTGGCATGAGACTTGGCCCAACTCTAACTCTATGTCATTGGTCAATCAATGGATTGACCCAGTCACAAATGGTCTACTTATGTTAGTTCAACTTACTTTACGTTGCTAAGTCAATTTGATCGACCTTGGTCAATCTTGGTCAACTCTAGTCAAACTTATCACTTGCTGACCTAGGTGGTCAACAAAGTTTCCAATGGTCAATTCTGGTTCTCATTGAGTCAATTGGGCCATGTTGGGTCAAAATTCCAATTTTCCATCACTTAAGCTTAACTTTAGTTCGTGGCGCTATCTGCGCAACCATTTTTCTAATTTTTTTTGCGGGTAATCCGTATATTGGATTTGCGCAAAACTTTTCAAATCAGTTCTAAACTCCTCAAAAGTTTTCCAAAATTTTAAATCACAATTTTCAGACTCCATTTAATAGTGTTTTTAATTGAAATATCAGGGTTTGCGTGTTCTCGGGTCTCATGTAACAAACAGTGACTATTTGCCTAATTTGACCTACCTATCTATATCAAAATGCTCTAAAATTTGGTAGATGACTTCTAGACATACTTAGGGATCTCTCCACCAAATTTCAGCTCAATCCACTTAGATTTGGTCATTCAATTTACTTTCAAAATTTTCAGTCGAATTATAGTAATTTCTGGGATCACACTTCTATCATTCCTTCATGTATTTATTTACCTCACCAAACCTCTAATCTAAGGGTCATTCCTTGCACATATTACAAGTATATAGGTCATTCTACAATTTTCTATCAAGGATTCTTCCAAATAGTAAGCATACATAGGCCCAAAGTCGTGCTCAAACATCTCACTAAACTGGTTACATGCATTCCAAAAGTCAGGAATTTTCCTAAGTGTTAAACATCCAACTAACATGGTACTTTTGCAAGTGTACTAAATCATATTCACATAGGCTCAAGGTTAGACTTTTATACCTCTCTGTAGCCTCTACAATGACGCTTCAAATGCCTTTGGTTTTAGTCCCAAGGGGTGTCCTTAAGTGCTCTAAACATAGCTTTAAATCTGGTTCAACACCTGTTTATGTTGGCACTATCGCAACAGTAAAATCACACAGTCAACACCAGTAACTTACAACAAAATATTAATGTTCTAATATCCAAATTCTACCACTTGGACATTTGAATACACATAATGATAGGTAAAATAAAGGGTCTTATCTTAGGGGCGAACCTGGAATGGTTTAGGTGTAGGCCTTTCCAAAGTTGTTCCAATTGTTTCTATTACACAGCTGCAATAATGGGTAGATAGCCAACTTTAATGGTTCAAAAATTATGTATAAGCCCTATTTTTCGTTCTCTAACAATTGGAGGTTAAAGTACACATGAAAATAAAGAGGATGGACAATCTTACCTCCAAAATGGACTGAAAATGACCAAGGATTCGAAACTGCAAAGGTGGCTTCAACATAGACTTTTCTAGTTTTCTGGGTTTAAACTCTGTGAACAACACCTTTTCTAGGGGGTGTCAGCTCCAAATGGTTTCAGGATTCAGCAAATGGCTTGTGAGACTTCGTAAATGATAGTATGAGTTTCAAAACAAGCTAAGATTCACTGAATTTGGCCAAGAGACGAATGATATTCAAGCTTGTGAACAAGGGCTACAGCTGCTGGACTTTT
>JAJIYU010019248.1:0-10859 GCA_030144865.1 Tinospora cordifolia | reverse complement strand
ACAACTGTTCCTATTTTCCCAAATTGTTGTCCAAATTGCAAATCTAATCGACAACCAGTACCGCTTGAGTCTTTGCGGAGTCGATTCCGGAGTTGAGAGAGTGAGATCATCCTCTGTCGGAGGAGGTAGAGCTGGCAGCAGATCATGCCACACTTCCCAAACAGCCTTCATAGTCCTGCACTGCCAAAAAAGTTGGAACACGTCTTCCTCAGCGTTCCTGCACAAACAACACCAAGAGGGAGAAATGTATTTGTTAGGCATTTTTAACTGCAATTGAACTGAGCAGTTTAATTTGCCTAAGGTTACAAGCCACATTAGAATTTTATTTTTCACAGGGATCAGAGATTTCCATGTAATATCAAATCTATTTTCGACTTCTCTTCCTTGATCTGTGTCATCCTGCCCTAAGAACGCATTATAGCAAGACTTAACAGAGAAGGTTCCACTGTCTTCTTCTCTTCAGGAGTCCTCTCTATCCACGAATTGCACTTGTTCCATCCTCTGTAACATATCAGTCAAATCTACGATCTCCTCATCCTTCAGAGCTCTCCTAAAATGAAAGTTCCAACAAGGACTGTTATGAGGGTTCTCCATGCCATTGCTCTTCATCTGATACAGGTTAGCATCCGGCTGTAAAGTCCATCTGTAAAGCCTAGGGTAATCCTCTTTCAAGGGCCGTCGTCCCCTCTAAGTATCCTCCCAAGCCCGGATTTTCATCCCATTGCCCAATCTCCATTGAATATGACTCAAGAATCTAGGATAGATCGAGAACATGGACTTCTAAGGGGATCTTCCTGTTGTCCTGTTTTTAAGATCTGCTAACATGTCAGTTTGTGATGTCCCGTGGATGTTGGTAATAACCCTTCTCCATAGAGAAGTTTGCTCCGTCGAGAATCTCTATAACCATTTGGCAGACAAGGCTAGGTTCCTGAATTTCATGTTTCCTATACTCAGACCTCCTCTTTCCTTTTGCTTGCAAACTTTTTTCCATCTGGCCAAGAATTGGGGTTTTTCAGCACATTCGGATCTCTACAAGAACTTTCTGATGGACTTCTCAATCTCTTTTCTGACAGTAACTGGCATTTGGAAGATGGACATGTAGTACAAGTGAAGAGCTTCCAAGATTGTCTTAGCAAGGAGCAATCTACCCCCTCTAGATAGGTAGCTACCTTTCCATCCCTTGATTCGACGCTTGACAGTTTGATCTACCGAGTTCCAAAAAGCAATTCTCTTACAATTCCTTCTTAAAGGAAGGCCTTAGATATTTCATAGGCCAGTCTCCTGCAAGCTTTTTAGAATGCGCGCTGCATGGGAGAGATCAGAATTAGTTAGATTGATACCAGCAATCTGACTCTTGTGGAAAGTGATTTTTAAGTCCGAGATTAAGGAGAAGCTTTCAAGAACTCCCTTAAGCAATTTCCAACTGCGCTTATCATTATTAAGGAAGAATAGGGAATCATCAGCATAGAGAAGTTTCAATATACTGGTTTTGTTCGCCCCCACCTCGAATCCTCGTAATCCATGCGCTTCTGCCTTCTGTAAGATGCCTTGGAGACCATCTGCTGGCAAAATTTATAGAAATGGGTAGAGGGGATCACCTTGTCTCAGGCCTCTATAAGCCTTGATCTTCCCCCTTGGTCTGTCGTTAATGATGATTGAATAGGAGACTGAGGAAATGCAGCCATAAATCCACTTACACCATTTGGTTCCAATACCCTTTTTTTCTCAGGACATATAAAAGGTAGTGCCATCTGACCAAATCATAAGCCTTTGAGAAATCGATCTTCACCTCTAACCCCTCTTTGTGGCTATCCCTATAGTCCTTGACTGCTTCATTTGCTATAAGCACCACATCCAATATGTGTTTGTCCTTAACGAATCCCAATTGCGACTTTGCGACCATGTCCTTGATAACTTCCTTTAGTCTCTTCATCAGTACTCTGACAATTATCTTGTAGAGCTGGTGACCAAGCTTATGGGCCGAAAATCTTCCACTTTCTTGGAATTGCTTTTCTTGGGAATAAGCTGGATATAGGTCTCGTTTGTACATTTGTTGATAATGCCGGAGCTGTGGAATTCATTTATTGCACTGAGCACATCCTGGCGAAGGATTGCCCAATTTTTCTGATAAAACATCATGGAGAAACCGTCTGGATCTGGCGCCTTTTCCCCATTGCAGTGAAAAACTGCATCCTTAACCTCCTCCTCCGAGAAAGCCTGTTCCAACCATCGACTTTGATCATCCGAGATAGGTTTCCAGTCGACTCCATCAACTATCCATTTTGGAGTGTCGGGTTTAGAATATAATTGACAGAAAAATGATAGAATATGCTCCTCGACCTCTGCCATTGATTCAACTACTCTGCCTCCTTCTGTTTCTAACTTTGTGATGACAACGCGATTCCTTCTCATAGATAGGACTCTATGGAAAAATTTCGAGTTGACATCGCCTTCCTTTGCCCATTTGATGCGAGAGCCTTCTGGCGAGCAACCCTCTCGATGCGGAGGTTAATCAGATGGAGCTAAGACAAGAGGGAAGCCCTTTCCTCTCTTCTATCATTGGAGAGACCGAGTTGTTCAATCTGATTGTCGATCTCTTTCAGGTTCTTCGTAAGTTTGGCCTGCTCGCGACAATCTTCAGAGTAAAAGTTCCTACTCCACCCTCGCAAATCCATTTTCAGGTTTTTGAGTTTCTACATGAATGTGTACCCTTGCCATTGATATTCAGCAGGTTTGTTCCACCACCTCTGAAGATTCTGCTGGAAATCAGGCCTGTCCATCCATTCGTGAACGAACCAAAAGGGAATGGGGCCCCATCCACCGGCTAGGAGTCGAGGATGATCGACCAATGATCGGAGGTAGTTCTTGGCGTGTTGTAGTGAGAAGTAGTGGAAACATGGAGTCCCATGATGCGTTGACCAAGAATCTGTCGAGTCTGGATAAGGTAACATGGTCCCTATTATTAGTCCATGTGTACTTTGCATTCTTCAGGTCAATGTCCCTCAACTGTAGTTCATTAATCAAGTCGTCAAACTGGGACATTGAAGGAGCTGTTGTATCCCCGTGACATTTTTCCTCCGGTCTCTTGATGGCATTGAATCGCCTCCGATGCACCATGGGCCAGACAGAAGTGACGAGAGGGCGGCAAGCTCGTCCCAAAAATCCACTCTTTCGCTGCTCAACCATGGTCCATGTATTGTTGTGCAGTGTTGTCAAGGCGGTAAGACGATTTAAGACGGTAAGCCTCAATAAGGCGAGGCGGGGCCTAGGTGAGGACTAGGCGGCGCCTAGGCAGTCCTTAAAATAATTATTTAAAGATCCCTGAAGAATTATTTATTTATTTATTGGTTCCTTGCCCAATATATATATATATATATATTGAAGAATTATTTATTTAGCTTTAGATTGGCCCACCTCCTAATTCAGGTTTCCATATAACTGGATTTGAGGCCCACCTTCTAATTCGGGTCCTATTTGACCCACTTTACACATCTCCCTCCCCTGATAGCAACACTGGATAAGTCTAAAATGACGGTTCTCCTTCTTATGCTGACGTCTGCACGTGTATGTCGCCGCAGTCCGCTGCTTGACTCCGGTCCTCCAGCAGTAGATGTTGGTCGCTGAGCTGACGGTTTTGATAGCCAGTACGTTCTCGTGCCTTCCGCCTTCTTTGTCGCCGCTGTCCACTAGGACCCTCCGTTGCCAGAGCTTTGTTCTTGGCATTTTTTCGATTAGCTTTCCTTGCTTCTTCCACTTCTGATCCCCACATCTTCTGTAGATCCATGAGCTTCAGTACTCTTACCCCATCGTCGTTATAAATCTCCAATTACGCCGACAGGAGCCCCGATTCGAGGCCTCTCAGCTTCATGATAGCTAACTCCCTTGATTTGTTAGACAGGATGTCCTCCGCAATGTCCATCATCCCCCCACATCTCTCTGCAACCTCCGCCACGAAACTCAGCGTCCACTTCTCCGCCAGGATGCCTTCGATCCCAACCCAGTTGTTTCTACTGGCTATCTGCCTCTGCTCCCATAGCTCTCAAACTCATACCACTCATGAACATAGATGTTCATCAGGAATCCTTCCTACTCCAGGACCATTAGCTTGGAAGTTTCTTGGCCATCCCTACATTGCAAGACTGCTCTGCCAGCATCTATGATAGTGAGGTTGGGTTCCCTCCCCAGGATGAGGAAAATATCATCCTCGATCTCCTGCCACGAGAAGAAGTTAGAGTTGCGAATGATCTTGACCTTCGTTGATCTTATATCTTTTTTAAGTGTGAACTTTCTTCCTGTTCTCATCTCTTCCATATTGGGTGCGTTGTTTCCAGTGGTTGGTTTGCCTCGTTGCCTGATGGCTGATGCTTGGGCTTCTTCTCTTGCAATTTTCTTCAGTTGAGCTCTAGTTTTCATCATATGAATTGTGCTCTGGATCTCCTTAGTTATATCCGCCAATATCCTAACAAAGTTGTTCCACGTATTGAAGTCTTCTGGAATATAAATGGTCTGGAATACTCCTTTCACCAACTTTGAGATCTTCATAAATCTTCCACGTCGATTAGTCAAGATTTTATACCCAAACGTTTGACACTCTTGAATTCGTTCTTTTTGGGAATACTAGTAGCATTTTTCACTTCAACAGAAAACCAGGGAATATCAGCCTTCGAGAGTGCAGTGCGTAGGTGGCATTGAATGTCAACTCTTGAATAATGAAATCGCCTGTTGGTGTTGCCACTTCGACCTTAAAGGACTTGAACTTGGAGTCAAAAGAGAATAACTTCCATACATGTAGACTTTTTCGAGGAAGATTGTCCTCGCTTCTATGCGTCCCCTTCCTTTGGTATGTGGAACGTTTTTTTCGTTTTTTTACTTCTATCCATTCATCTTCCTTCTCTACGAATTGTTCCATTGTATCTCCGATTAAAGTAGAGCGGTAACTCAGTTTCTTTTCATTCCATCTTCCCTCATGTCCAGGTCCTTGATTCCTTCGCTTCTCATTCTCCGTTTCCAAACCTCCATGCTTTGTCCTCACCGTTCTGCTTCCCATTCCACGTTCTCCGTTTTCGGTGCTCCATTTTCGGTTACCTTGTTCTCCGTTCCCCGTTCTCCCGGTGACCAGTTCTTTGTTCCGCTTGCACTTGTATAGCGTAGGATGTGATCTTTCAAAGAGATTACTTCTTGGGTGGTGATTATGCATGCTTTCTTATAGTTGGTGGTCATAGAAAAGGGTAACAGGAAGGAAAAAGAAGAGGAAGAAAAAGGATAGCCAGAGAGATGGTCACCGGGGTCTCTGTTGGTTTTCTAACTACCTTCATGACACTTGCTGGTTTGATGGAAAGAAAAGAGGACAAAGAGGTAGTGCTTATAGCTGCACTGCACAAGATATTTTTAAACAATGTTCTATTGATGGGTGAGTGTGATTGTTCAAAAGGAAAGTTTATTACCTGAAAACTTTCCACAAACAACATGAGTGTGCTTTATGAATTGATCTCAAGGAAGAAAGTTTAATCACAAGGATCTGAAGAAGATGGTTGAGTTGGAAATAACAAAAGAGTGTTGCTTCTAACGAGTATGCAATGCATGTATATACCTATACAACATGAACATCTATATTTCTAACTTCCAATTTGCTGTCTAAAAAAGTGTATGCTTGGGTTCCTAAGGTTTTTCAACATTCTACACTCATTCTTAACGTTAGGTTTTTGAAAAGAGTTCATTTGGTTTTGTTCCTGTCCAGTTTGACTAAGGTATGTGCGTATCATCATCATAAGTGTTCAACCTCTACAAGGATATGGTTTCACTTGTTCTCTACACGATTCACCTATAGATATATTTTATTGTATTTTGGCCGTAATGCCTGTCACACATAAGTCCATCTTCATTGGTAACATTAAAATTACAAAATTACCACTTAAAAAATTTCATAATATTCTTGTAGGTGTACTTTTTTAGGGGTGTAACACGTTATGCGTATGATGCTTTTGGAAACTGACAGGTGATTCTACCAGGTGATAGACTATGACTGCCAATGTGTAAACCTTATCACTGAAAGAGAGGCATTTTCAGATGATTGTTTTCTAATTTTATTGTTAATTTTTACATGTTGCTTCTCAAGCATTCATTGTCCTATGTGAAGTTATCAAAGAAAGCTTTTTGGTAGGCCCTAATGCAGCGGGGATTGCTCATAAAAGAAGCTGTAGTTGATATATTGGAAGCCCTAAAATGTTACTATAGCATTATGATTGTTACTGTCATTCACGTAATTTGAAGACTTGACAAAGTTATAATATATGCATATTCTTTCAGGCAATATTTCAGCGGTATCCACGGCCTGAGAAGGAATATCAATCTTTTTCTCTCATATACAATGATAGGTCATTGGATTTGGTAAGTATTTTCCTTTTCTTATCTCAATATTCTGTTTTAAAAACATGTTTTTGTAATAGATGAAAAGAATATGTACGTTTTCCTTCATGGCATATATTGGTGTAATAATCACATTGTATGCTATCATTGTAAATTATTGCATTGTAACCAGCCTAGTTGAACTTTGACAGATATGTAAGGATAAAGATGAAGCTGAAATCTGGTTTGTTGGTCTGAAGGCGCTGATTTCACGTGGTAATTACCGTAAATGGCGAACAGAATCCAGAAGTGAAGGTATTTCATCTGATGCTCAAAGTAATGATTCTCGACGAAACTCTCCTGCTGTTTCACCATGTGGCGGTAGCAATATCTTCCCTAAGGTTATTTGTATTTTACATTTTTTAAAGTTAATTTAAGTTGATTTGTAATTTTATCGATTCAGCATGTCTAATGAAAAACTGAAAAATAAAGAGGGAAGGAGGCAGAAGAGGAAACTATTTCACTTTTAAGTTCTATTTCAGTCCATTCTCATTACTTGTTTTATTAAATTTTAGGACCATGGAGATATTCATCAAAGTCAGCTTCCTTTGGAGAGTTCTCCACAAAATGGCTTTGGGAAGGCATTCTCTGATGTGATTTCATACACTGTAGCCAGCAAAGCTTCAACTCAGTCAGAGTTGGTGACAGATTCCTTCAATCCCTTATCATCAGGTGGTACTGATAATGCAAATAACCGGGGTTGTGCTGTTGAAACCATTCGAGTTAGTTTGTCTAGTGCATTAAGCTCATCAAGCCAGGGATCTGGCAATGATGACTTTGATGCTTTAGGTGATGTTTTCATCTGGGGTGAGGGAGTTGGTGACGGTATACTAGGCGGTGGTGACCAAAGGGTTGGAAGTTCATCTGCTTCTAAGATGGATGCGCTTTTGCCCAAGGCGTTGGAGTCAACGATGGTGCTTGATATACATAATATTGCTTGTGGTGCTAGGCATGCTGTGCTTGTAACCAAGCAAGGAGAGACCTTTAGTTGGGGAGAGGAGTCAGGAGGCAGGCTCGGGCATGGAGTAGACGCTGATGTTTCCCATCCAAAGCTCATAGAAATGCTCACTGGCATGAATATTGAGCTAGTTGCATGTGGAGAATATCATACATGTGCTGTTACATTAGCTGGGGATCTGTATGCATGGGGTGATGGTACTTACAACTTCGGCCTTCTTGGGCATGGGAGTGAAGTAAGTAATTGGATCCCTAAAAAGGTCAGTGGACAAATGGAAGGTATACATGTTTCGTCCATATCTTGTGGACCATGGCATACAGCAGCTGTTACATCTGCTGGCCAATTGTTTACTTTTGGTGATGGGACTTTTGGTGCCTTGGGGCATGGTGACCGCTGTAGTAATAACATGCCAAGGGAAGTGGAATCTTTAAAAGGATTGAGAACAGTGAAAGTTGCTTGTGGTGTTTGGCACACGGCTGCTGTTGTGGAAGTAATGGTTGGATCTTCTAGTTCTGGTAACTCTTCATCTGGAAAGCTCTTTACATGGGGTGATGGTGATAATGCCCGACTAGGACATGGAGATAAAGAAAGTAGACTAGTTCCTGCTTGTGTGTCTACTTTGGTTGATGTAAGCTTTTGTCAAGTAGCCTGTGGGCATAATATCACTGTTGCTCTTACAACGTCAGGACAAGTTTACACAATGGGAAGTACTGCTTATGGACAGTTGGGGAATCCTGAAGCTGATGGAAAGCTTCCTACTTGTGTTAAGAGTAAAATCAGTAATAGTTTTGTTGAGGAGATAGCATGTGGTTCCTACCATGTAGCGGTCTTGACTTCAAAAGCTGAGGTATACACATGGGGGAAGGGAGCAAATGGTCAATTAGGTCATGGAGACAATGATCATAGACAGACACCTACTCTGGTTGAAGCTCTGAAGGACAAACAAGTTAAGAGTGTTGTGTGTGGCTCAAGTTTTACTGCTGTCATATGTCTTCATAAATGGGTGTCAAGCTCTGACAACTCTATATGCTCCGGTTGTCGTAATCCTTTTGGTTTTAGGAGAAAACGTCATAATTGCTATAACTGTGGGTTGGTTTTCTGCAAAGCATGCAGTAGTAGGAAATCTGTAAGAGCCGCATTAGCTCCAAATTTTAACAAGCCCTATCGTGTGTGTGATGATTGTTTTACTAAACTTAAGAAAGCCATGGAATCTGGCTCAACCTCTCGATTTTCAAGAAATCAAAGTGGAAACTTATATCATAACCTCAACGAGACTGCAGACAAAGAGACCGTGGATTTAAGAGTACATGGTCCTGGCTCCAGGCTCTCTTCTGTTGAGTCATTCAAGCTGACAGAAAATAGACATGCCAGGCAAAACAGAAAATTAGAATCAAGGAATAGTCAATTATCTCTCTTTGAGAATGGAAGGTCTCAATGGGGAAGCTTTTACTCAACAAAATTGTCAACTTCTTTTCTTGGATCTTCAAGGAAATTATTTTCCACATCTGTTCCCAGCTCAAGATCAGTTTCTCGGGCAACATCTCCTGTTTCGAGAAAGTCAAGTCCTCCTCGCTGTGGAACACCCTTGCCAACGTCTGATGTCATTTCTCATGACCCGAAACATACAAATGACAGCCTGAGCCAAGAAATTTTAAAATTAAAAGCGCAGGTAAATTTTGAAGGGATACCAGTTCATCGTTTTTTTTTCCCCGGTCATTTTTATAAACTGAAAGTCATTCTTTGAAATAGTCTTGGTTTGCCTGTTAGCTGGCTGTGTGTATAGGGCAAATGGTATGCTTTATTGTATTTCTTTCTTTGGTAATTATGGTCGAAGTAAGTGACAAGTAGTGAAGAGTGAAGGCCCATTATCATGTATTATCAAAATGGTTATCTGATGCATAATTGCTTTGACCAATCGGAATGCTGTAGCTATGTATTGATCTCACCACATTTTGGCTGGAATCAATTGTAGGTAGAAGAGCTTACCCAGAAATCCAATATTCTTGAGGCTGAGTTGGAAAGAACTTCTAAGCAATTGAAGGAGGCCAATGCAATAGCTGCTGATGAATCTGAAAAATGCAAGGCTGCAAAAGAAGTAATTAAGTCTCTTACTGCACAGGTGATATTCCTTATTTCAACATGTTAAACTTGCAGTAGTTTGTTATTAGGCTTGATATGTCACTTCAAACTCAGCATTATCTGGGTTAACATATCTTAGATTCTTTCCTTATGCTGTTAGTTGAATTTCTTAGGTACGACAGACTTGTCTTTATCTTTGCAAATTACTTTTATTTGACATTCTTTAGTTATCACTTTTAGTTCATTAATTTCCTTGTCTGCTGATGATGTTTAAAAACATGTAAAGAATTGTCATTTGATTTATTTGAAGCTTGGAATATTTACAATCCCACCTAAGAAAAATGATTTTTATCTGGTAAAACCTCAACTGAGCTTACATTCATGAAACCTCTCCCATAGCAAAACCTATTCACCGATGAGAATGTGAACTAAAATTTTACAAGATGTGAGCAAACCTTAATATCAAATACAATTATGTTTCTTCTCCCAAACAAAAAAAAATAAAAAAATAAAAAAGATATAATTAAATCCCGTATGGCCCTTTTCTGGAGTCTTCCAAAAATGAAGTAAATCTTTCCAAAATTCCTTCTAAATGAGCATAATCTTTTGATTGAAAAAGCATGGAGAAATTTTAGATAATAAGTTGCTTGCTTTAATCAAAAGTGACGGACCCTTGCTTTGAATTGATATATTGCCACAATGTCAAAATGAACAAAAGGCTCTTTCAAAGGCTAACCTTTCTGGACTAGGATCAGTCCTGCAAGTACATGTTTTGGGTAATAGGTCCTGAGCCAATCCGGGTCAGCGATAGCTAGTGGTGCATCTTCTCCGTAAATGCTGTCCTGGGTAGCTAACACAGGTCCTAAGCCAATCTGCTTCATTGCTGGTGGTGAATATTCTCTGTAAATGCTGTCCTAGGTAGCTTTAAATCAATCCTACATTTACTTGGACTTTCATCACCTCTTTATTCTTCATACGTTTTTTGGCTTGGAATTTCTTTATGGAAAATGCTTAAGAAACACAATTTCCAAACCCACTTTGTTGACATTGCTCTTAATAGTTGTTGGATTGTCCCGAATCACGTGTTAATACATGATATAAGTAGATTTAAGTTTAACAGTTCTTAGGGGGCGGCAATATCAACAAATATGTTTGTCAAGCATTACTCTTTCAATCCTTTTTTTTTTTTGAAATAGAAACCGATATTATATTAATATAGTAAAATAGAAGGATTGGACGAGATGTCCATACAAAGAGAGTACATCCTTACAAGAGGCTCTGCAAAATTGAGGGTCATCCCCTCATCCAGTCTCCCAATGAGTACCCACCCCCCCCACTTTGTATTAACAACCCAAATTGCAAAAAGATAGTACATCCTTACAAAGAGAGTACATCCTTACAAGAGGCTCTGCAAAAT
>JAJIYU010019247.1:0-10861 GCA_030144865.1 Tinospora cordifolia | reverse complement strand
ATGTAATTCTGGGCGCATTTATGGCTTTTGCGTACATCCATTGGTTTTTTCGTGGAACCGTGGATCAAAACCAAAATTCATTTACATATGTGCTGCTTTTATAAGGTTATTCTGCTTCGTTTACCATGTTGTTAGATTCTTTTACAGGTTTACGAATTTGAACGAATTGTAATAGGATTTCTGATCTGTGTTCCGCGAGATCAGAAGTTTTACGTGAAATTTCTGCGTTAGCATATTCTGCGGAGATCTATTGTTTACCGAATCCTTTGATTATGAGATGACAAGTGTTGTACTCATTCTGCATCTCTGTTTTAATAATTAATTAACTTTAAGGGATTCATCCTTTAGTATCGCAATTGATATCTCGCTTTTCAGTTTTTAGATTCAAAACTCAAAAGTGAGGAGGATCACGTTAAAGATTATATGGTTCTCCGAGCAAACTTTATCTGTGATTAACTTCAGCGAAACTGTCAACATATTAAATATTGATGGTTCTCCATTTTTCATTTAGTTTCGTGATTTTTAGTTGCATTTTTCTTAGTTTCATGAAGGAATTACTTGTAAAAGCTTCACCGTGATTCGTTGCCTCTCCAGATGTTACCTGTAGCAAAAATAATTGCCCTGTTTTCGGATGTTAATATACGTTGCACTTACAACTATCATTGTTATTATTATTATTTTAATGTTTTCACTTTTACCTTTTGTTTAGCCATGAACAATATCAAAACCCCTTTTAAAGGGATCATCAATGATTTTCAAGGAAGAAAAGCATGCTATGGGCAGGATTGGACTGCAGGATTTCGTTCAGGCTTGAGGTGTTTCTTTGTTTTCTTTTTACTGTGAAATTCACATAATGGCTTCCCAGACTTACTAAAAACATGGATTCTTTTACAACAGCATTTTGGCACCAACAACATACATCTTCTTTGCCTCTGCTCTTCCAGTTATCGCTTTTGGAGAGCAATTGAATAGAGAAACAGGTTAGCTCTTTATTTTTGTTATTTCTAATTAATACAAAATGGACAGACCATTAGCTTGAAATCATCTGTATACGTGTTCTGGTCAAGGAAGTGTCGCTATGAATGTCACGGGGTATCCATAGTTTAATTAAATTGTTATGGTGGTGTGAACAGATGGAAGGTTGAGTACCGTGGAAACCTTGGCATCTACTGCTATTTGTGGTATTATACACGCTATTTTTGGAGGGCAGCCAATGCTAATTTTAGGAGTTGCAGAGCCTACTGTTATCATGTACACGTATTTATACAGTTTCAGCAGAGATCGGAAAGACTTGGGCCCGGACTTGTTCTTGGCTTGGGCTGGATGGTTAGTAGAAACAGACCCAGCTGTCAAAAATAGACTGTTTTAAACCCATAGTGGACTTATTTTAGTACCATGATCGTCTTGCAGGGTTTGTCTCTGGACTGCTCTAATGCTGTTTCTTCTTGCCATATTCAACGCATGCTCCATTATCTCCAGATTTACTAGAATTGCCGGGGAACTTTTTGGCATGTTGATCACTGTTCTTTTCTTTCAGGAAGCTATCAAGGTGAGACCAGAACCATGTGGAATTGCAATCTATAGGGCCAATAGAGAAAATTGATTGACTTTGTTCAATATGTTTGAAGTACAGGGTGTGGTGAGTGAATTTAAAGTTCCTAAAGATGGGAACCCAAAGGCAGAGGAGAATCAATCTCACTGGCTATACACAAACGGACTGCTAGGGGTCATCTTTTCCTTCGGTTTACTCTATACTGCACTGAAGAGTAGGAGGGCGAGGTCGTGGCTTTATGGCACAGGTCTGTGGCATAAACTCGTTGCGGCTTGTTCTTTAATTCGGGATAAATGTTGTGCCCTTAAGCCTTAATATTCATAACGCATTGCAGGATGGCTCAGAAGTTTTATTGCGGACTACGGGGTTCCCTTGATGGTCTTGGTGTGGACTGCACTTTCATTCGGTGTACCTAGCAATGTTACTTCTGGCGTTCCCAGGAGGCTTGTCACCCCTCTTCCTTGGGACAATGCATCAATATATCATTGGACGGTAGTTAAGGTAATAATCTCTCTTGCCCAACTTGTTTACTTTTCCATCGTGTATTGTTTTAGTAGGTGATTCAATACAAGTTCAATATTCCATCGATGTGATTGTTTCTATCGTTGTCAGCTAGTGATGTCATTTTAGCATTTTGCATTTCTAATTCTCAGGAGCTGTATATACTGATTATGAACATTGGTTTCTGTGACTTTTCAATTTTCAGGATATGGGTAAAGTTCCGGTGACTTACATCTTTGCAGCCATTATTCCAGCTTTGATGATAGCGGGTCTCTACTTTTTTGACCACAGTGTAGCGTCTCAGCTGGCACAGCAGAAAGAATTCAATCTGAAGAAACCTTCTGCCTACCACTATGACATCTTAGTGCTTGGATTTATGGTACAGCCTATCCCCTTTTGGTAATTTGGGGCAGAGCCCAACAATTTTATCAGTTGTTAACTAGCATATGCATTGATTTCAGGTCTTGCTATCGGGTCTTTTAGGAATCCCTCCATCAAATGGAGTCCTTCCCCAGTCCCCCATGCACACTAAGAGTCTTGCTGTTCTCAGAAGACAGGTGCGTGTATGACACTAATGGCATAAGGAATGTGGTTTGAGGAAGTGTATTTGCTGATTAATAGATACTTAACATTATTTGATGCATGATTTGCAGGTGATTCGAAAGAAGATGGTTAAGAGTGCCAAAGAATGCATAAAGCAGCAAGCAAGCAGCTCAGAGATCTACGGAAAGATGCAAGAAGTTTTCATTGAAATGGAGAAACCACAAAATGTATGTGTTTTAGATCATTCTCTTCCTTTTTTCTTAAGCCTGTTTACTGTTGAAGAGAATGCCATATGCCAAGATGAAGCAGTAGATCTTCTCACTACCCTAGTCTGGCTCTTTTTGTAATGGTGTGTGCATTTGGATTTTTGATCAACAGACAACTTCAGTAGCTGATGATCTGAAGGACCTGAAACAGGCTGTTATGAGAAGTGACAGCGAGACTGATGATCCCAATGGTAAATTTGATCCTGAGAAGCATATTGATGAGCATTTGCCTGTTCGGGTCAATGAGCAAAGAGTTAGCAACCTGTTACAGTCCATCCTTGTGGGTGCATCAGTTTGTGCGATGCCTATAATTAAGAAAATACCAACATCAGTTCTCTGGGGATACTTTGCATACATGGCTATAGATAGTCTTCCCGGGAACCAGTTCTGGGAACGGATGGTTCTGCTTTTCGTTGCTCCAAGCAGGAAGTACAAGTAAGTCCTAGTTGTATTGATTAGTTTGGTTCCTGTATAATGCTTCTGCACTAATAAGTAGCGTGTTTTTTAACCATCAAAATGATAATTTTGCGTTTGCTTTTGTTCTGTTTCTTTCAGGGTTCTGGAAGGGCCTCATGCTTCCTTCGTCGAGTCTGTACCCTTCAAGTATATTGCCGCTTTTACGCTTTTCCAGTTCGTATATCTTCTGTTATGCTTTGGAGTGACATGGATACCTATAGCCGGAATCTTGTTTCCACTGCCGTTCTTCATGCTCATAAGCATAAGAGAGCACATTCTACCAAAGTTGTTTCACTCTCAACACTTGTGGGAATTAGATGCGGCAGAGTATGAAGAAATTGCCGGCAATGGACCTCGCTGTCGAAGCCTTTCCTTCCAGGTACTTGATCTTTATCGTTAATAATGGTGTCCTCCATATCCTCTTTTCTTCCAAAGATCCAAAGATAGTTCTCTATTTAATTGTAATTCAAGTTTGCATGGCCAAGCCCAGCATTGATTCAAGTATCGTCCTTGGTTTTCTTTATTTATTTATAATTTTAATCACCTTCGAGTTTTGAAGTCTAATCCACAAAATCTCTTGACATTTGATCAGGAACGTGAAGCGTCTAATTCTGGGAGCAGTAATAGCGAAGAACTTTTTGATGCTGAGATTTTGGACGAACTCACCACTAGTAGAGGGGAGCTCAAACTGAGGACTACCGCAAGCTTCAAAGACGAGAGACGCTTTCAGGTAAGATTCACTTTTCCAAACGCGAGAAAATATTAGCTGTGTTGAAGTCATTATGTGTTCGATCATAAATGGGTATCTCCTTTTTTATTGCAGGTTCATCCAGAGCAGCAGTTTGGTCGAGATGAGTGAGAGTAGAAGAAAATATAAGGAATCTTATTGATGGATAGTAGCTGGGAGACAAAAAAAATATACTTATATACTTGTAACTGATCAATTCATTGTCTTACATGCTGAGAAACAACTTCAAATGAAGTGAAGACGAAAAAATTCAGAGAAATAGACATGTCAAAAATCAAAGAGGGCAGGTTTGAGAAATAAAAAGAAGAGGGAACGAAGAAGTGTAATTACTCAGAACCTTCTCTTTGTTGAGCCCCCACTTACACTCATCCATTGATGTCTGTGATGGCACCTAGAGAAGAGAAATGAGTTGCCAGGGGATGAAAAAACTGAAAAAAAAAAAAAAAGGCACCTGAATGAAGCAGCACCACAAGACCATGGTTGCATGTCTATTATGTATTAATTGCAAAAATTAAAGTTTTTTATTGGGCATTTTTGGTTTGCATCTTGATTGATTTCTTTCGATTAATAAAAGAAAATTTAGTGCGCAAATAGAATTCCCTGCAACTTTTCTTTTAGCTACATAATAAAGAAAATGGGAATTTCTAATCCCCAAGCCACCACCCGGATAAAAAGGGAAAAAAATTCTCTACGTACAATCTCTTGAGGATGCAATTAATTTAGTTGCTATATGTATACTTTTTGTTGACAATTATAACCTCTAGATGAATAAGTATTACCTATTTCGAAATATTCAATAAATTATGCAATAGTTATGAGTAATGCAGCTGCTTAAAGAAAAAAAATCAATATTTTTTGGATAGTAAAAACCAATTATGTTGGTTCATTATTTTCACAAATAGAATCGTTCTCTATCTTTTTATTTACATAATATGTTAGTATTTAAAACTGTAAGTCTACTTAAGTTTATCATTTTGGCGAAGACACATATTGATAGTTGGAGATTGAGCAGAATTTTATTGCACACTGAAACAATCTCATGTGAGCATGTGGATCTTGTAATAATCGTGTCTTATTCTAATCAAATCGCTAAATCCTTAGAAGAGATACTGTCGTGGTTATCCTCATTGGTTTATAAAAAGTTGGAATAATTGAGAGTTGTATACTTCAATACACGTATGTCCTAACCCTATTTTTTATAATTTCACAAACATGTATAGGACTCATAGTTATCCTCATATGCCTTCACCTTCAATTTTAAAGATTTTCTTTTGCTCGAACTTTGTCAAGCATAGGCGGTTAGTTAGCTTTTTTTTTTTTTTGTATTTTTTTGGTCTCTTTTAATATAAAGTTTTTATTTCTTTTTATCTATAGATAGAGGTGATAATTTACGTTATTGTATTATAAATGAGTCGTATCATAAACGAGTATAACTTATATATTGCAAACTCAAACTCAATCCATTTATTAATCGTTTTAAATTTACAAACATATACTCGACACATTTATTAATCATTTTATAATCGTGTATCTATATATAATCTATTTAACTTTTTAAAATTAATCTTTAAAATATTTTTTTATAAAAAATATTAATTAAATTATCAAAAATAAATTAAGTTTCTAAAAAATAATTTTTTAAAATAATAAAAATTATATTATCAATAAATTAATAAATATATTAACTTTAAATTAAATTATTTATAATATATTTTAAACTTATTTATAATCATGTTAAATAGATAATTTTTGGATTTAATTAGCTAACTTATTTATGACGCAAATTTTAGTTTTATTTAATTGTGTTCAACTTGTTTTGACTCAAACTTATTTATACAAAATTTAAATTCGTTAAATATGTGTTGGCCTTGAGTTAAATTATCTCATCATATCATAAATTATAACTTCTACTCATGGATTTAGTGTTTGAAAAATCCAGCCGCAGCAATGGACAAAAAGGTGCACTTTATAAAGATTAGCTGCATCCATATATTGTAATCAATTAAAAGTCAATGAAAATATAAAAAATTGTAGAAGGCAAGGAAATGAAGCCAAGACTTTGTCCTGAAACTCTAGCTGACAACAACACTTGCGTCAAAACCACTATGGCATATGTTAGCAGCTAACGTGATGACAATAGCTTATTTAATACTTTTTTAGAGAAAATATTGATGAATGGATTCTCGAATTACTTACAACCATTTACGGCCACATAGGTTATATCTGTACTCGCAAGAATCCATGCTAGTCCCTTCCAATCAAGAAGTTAATTCAAATATTCGCGGTTAAATAATAACGAAAAAATGAAATATATTCAATTACATCTATTGTTATTATTATTCTGAAGTTGAAGCAAATGATTGAACAAATTCAAAAGATTCAACACTTTAAATGAATATAGAGAGCCATATTGTACACACAGGTAAGAATAAGGGCATCAGCTACGTCTATATATTAGCGCTAAAGTGGCGTTCAATAGAACACCACCTCAGTAGCAGAGCGTTGAGCATTCGGTGTAGATCAAACGCTTAACGCTTTGATTATTAATTTTTATTTTTTTTTAAAAGTTGATGTGTCCCTTATGCTCATATGTTTAGCCTGCACTGAACGTATGGGTATAAGGGATGCCCTAAGAATATGCATATTTGTGTTAAAGCAATTAAAAAATTTCAGTAGAACCCATCACTCAAACTCTTTTTACTCAACTATTGCACAACACAGTATTACTTTGTAATACTAGTTAGAAAAATTATTTCAACTAAGAAGCTAATACACAAAAAAAACTAATACACAAGTTAGAAGTTATTTATTATTAGATGGACCAAGATAGCAAATATCTAATAATCTCTACCTTGAAGATAATTATTTCATGGCAAAAATCATTTCGATCTTATCTTACCCCTACATATGCGTTAAGATGCTTATATTTAAATAAAGTTTTTTATAAGAAGTATGTGTCCTATAATAAATAAAAATTTATTTGTTGTCATATCTATGATACATACACAAGGCGCTAAACCCTTGTCATAAAATTAAAATTAAGAAATAAGAAATTAAAAAAAAAAGAAAAGAAAACTAACATAGTTAATGAAAAGATTAACACAACAAATAAACGGAAAATATTGTTATATTAAGAGGAGATAATTCTCATAACTAAGGGGGCAGTTTTACATATGAAATAAGAAAGGATTGAATTAAATTTTAATCATATCTTGTATTTGTTAACAATAGCATAACATTAAAATTTATTCCGGGCCCACTCTCTTCGATTCCACCAATTTTTTTCATTTTTTATTTTCATTTTTAATTTTTAATTTATATTTTTAGTTAACTAATATTTTTATTTTATAATTACCCTGTATTGTACCCAAAATTGTAGGATTACTTAATTTTACCAAAAAATATTTTTTATTTTTTATTTTTTACTCTTGTTTTTCCTTTTCTTTTTTAATTCTTATTTTTAATTTATTTTGTTTTTTATTTTTGTTTTATAATTATCTCATGCTGTATTAAACATTATATTACTTTTTTTTTTTTTTTTTTTTTTGCAGGTTCATCCAGAGCAGCAGATTGGTCGAGATGAGGGAGAAGAGAAGAAAACACAAGGAATATTATTGATGGATAGTAGTTGTAGTACAGTGTGGATGTTAGAGATGTAGCACAGTCTGCAATGAATCCAAGTTGTGAAGGTGCTATTAGTCACTCAGTTATATGATTGTGGAATGCCACAAGTGTCTGTGTCAGAGTTTAATCTGGTATAAATAGGTGATAATCTTGATTAGTTAGGTGTAATATTCGTTTAATGAAAAACAAAGCCTTTCTTGGTGTGATTGAATTATTGCCTCTGTTTCATCTTCTTCTGTTTTCATTTTTTGGAAACTAATGACTTATTTCCATATTTAATTTTATTTATTTATCTTTATTTCAAATCTACACAGAAACAATCCAGTAATGGTTTGTTTCAATATCTAGTTTCTTTACTACACCAAGACAGTGAATTAATAGAATATTTTGATGATTGAGTTCTTTTTTCTGTCTTAGTTTAAGGTCATTTTAATTTTAAATATAAGAAAAGAGTTTTTAATTTCAAATATATATATATATATATGTTTTGATTCATAGATATAATTAGGTAATCTAGAAATAAATGATTTTTTTTTAAATTTTAGAGTATCTTATTTAAACTATTTTAAAATCAAAACTTTGATTTTTGGAAAGTCTTAATATATTAATATTTTCAATATAGAAAATTTAACGTTTTGTTATCAGGAAGTTAATTTTATAAAGTAGCGATTTTAATAAGTTATTTTTTAATATTTTGAAATTAGTTAAATATGTAGCAAGTATATTTAAGGTTTTGGAAAAGTAATGTTTAAGTTTTCAAAAAATAGAATGTTTTAAAGATAGTATGTTTTTAAAATGGAAAATTTCCTAAATTAAAAACTTTCCTAAAATAAAAAGTTTTCAAAATAAAAATATAAAAAGTGTTCAAAATAAAAATATCACAATAAAAATTCCTCTAAATTACAATTTTTTTTTTTAAATAGAAAGTTTTCAAAGATAAAAAGTGTCCAAAAATCGAGAGTTTTCAAAATTAGAAATTTTCAAAAATGGTAAATGTCCTAAAATAAAAAAATAGGAAGTTTCAAATATATTAAAATTAGAAAAATTCTTGCTAACTCAAAACACATTGAGATCAACTAATGGGACATGACACAAAGAGTAAAGAAAAAAATGCATGAATCAATGCGGGAATGAAACTTGGCTTATTTCAATATTATATGAGTATGAGTAATAAATATTGTGCTTGAATTTATAGTGAATTAGGGGCATGTTAGAATGACTTGCTTATTTATTTACTCGATCATTTAATATGTTATACATGACATGACAAATACTATGCATATAGAGTTCTTTTAGAATGTTTAATTACACTTGAAATTATGATGATGATGTTGTACACACTAATTATAACATTAATAAAGTTAACGATATATTTTCTGCGGCAACGTGCTAGTTGTAGGCATTGTCGATAATCCAAAATTAAAAACACTACTTCTTCAACACAATAGGATTGGTCTTGTGCAATCCAAAATTTTAGAATGGTATATAGGATTATACTATAAAGTTTGAATAAGAATTTTAATAATCTGTGATGCGCAAGATTTGAAACAGGCCACTTAGGAATATCGATTTCTACTAACATGATCGATTGTAGATACCAAAACATTGGTCGTTATACTTAATGTTTGCAAGTGATTGTGTGACTGATTGTTAGAACGTTGATGTTGCATTGATTTGATCAATTAGAGTTTGAAAAACCCAACCCCAGCTATGGACAAAAAGGTGCACTTCAATAACATCTGCTGCGTCCATATGTTATAATCAGAGACACTCCCTCCTGTCGGAAGACAAAAGTGTATTCATAGTCAATAAAAAGAAAAAAATTGTAGAAGGTAAGGAAATGAAGTCAGGACTTTGTCCTGAAACTCTAGCTGAAGAGGACTTGCGTGAAAACCACTACAGCAGACGTTAGCAGCTAATGTGATGAAAGTAGCTTATTTAATATATATTTTTTAATAAAACAAGTATTGATGAATGGATTCTGAATTGCTTCAAGCATTTATGGACACAAAAGCTGGATTTCATAAGCATTTGCTGCATAATATATTACAATCAGAGACGCCTCCATCCTATCTGAAGACAAAGATGCATTAATAGCCAATGAACAGAAAAATGAAAAAAAATTGTAGAAGGTAAGGAAATGAAGTCAGGACTTTGTCCTGAAACTCCAGTTGACAAGAGAACTTTCATCAAAACCACTGTGGCATAGGTTAGCAGGTGACACGATGAATTAAACCAGCTTATTAATAATGTTTTTAAAAGTATTAATTATTCCCATGGAAAGTCTTGTTAAGAATAAGCATATTCAACTAAAGTGCTAACTTAAGTGATTGTTGTTAGAAAAAGTCTTTAAATAGGATAAAAAGAAATAATTTCAGGTTAGAAAGATAAAACAAAGGTGTTCAAAATTAAAAAGCTATGCAAACAAAGGTATTCAAAAAATAGTTTAATGGGTTAACTTAAGGTGTCTATAATTGGGTTAAGCCAGAAACTCGCAACTCAATCTAAATATATAGTTCGGGATGAAAAAGTTAAAATTTAACCTAATACAGTTTAAAAAAAATTACAGAAATTGTCAAATTAAAAAAAATTCAATAATATTTATCCTTTTATATAACTTTTCGGATATGTCATAATTTTTTAAAATATTTTAATTTTACCAGAATATATATGTATATATATATACATTAATAATGCTCATTTTAACATCAAATTTATTATCTTATAATTAAACATTATCGTATTTTAAGGCTCATTATTTAATAATTAACTATAAAATATATTTAACTTCTATTTATATAAATTCATATATTTTTAAAGAAGTTAATATATTAATATCAAATCACATGCATTATATAAATTAATTATAATTAATTCTTCATTATGCGATATTGTTTTAATGGTAGGAATGTAAATCAATTATAATTAATTCCCAATCACAGAGGGTTTCAATCATTGCCAGCTACATCTCTCTAGTTTGTAGGATCCCAAGAAATATATCGATACTGGTGTGTCTGCTCATATGACTACTAATGCAGATAATCTCAAAAACATTACTCCTTACTGGGTTTGAGAAGATATATGTGTGGGATTGTATTGGTTTACATATTTCTCATATTGAGATGCTTCTTTGATTACAAGTTCTATAAATTCTTTATTCAATTCAAGGAT
>JAJIYU010019246.1:0-10894 GCA_030144865.1 Tinospora cordifolia | reverse complement strand
AGGAGAGCCAAGAAGAGGGCTTGAAGCACAAGATGACAACTCAACTCTTGTTGCTTGGGATGATTTGAGTTGTGAGCATTGGGGGGTTTATATAGGCTTCAAAAGTGTGTAGAATGGCAAGTTATGGTGCTCTCATTGCAAGAAACTTGCCAATAATTTAAATTTTCGTGCCCCCCAAGCATAGGAGAATAGTAGGTATTTTTTTTGGAATTTTTTTTTGGAGTTTAGAAACATTTTTTTTCGGATTTTTGATGTATTTTTATTAATTTAATTCGGATTTTCAGTTATTTAAATCAGAGCCTTTAATCGGGACCGTAGGATCGTCCTCGAGATGCGTTTGCGATCAAGATCGGGCGGGTGGAACGTCAGCCGTTGGATTAACGTCGATCGCATCACTAGATTCAAGATGAGATCAGGCGGATGAAATATGGTACGTTCGATCAACCTCGATCACAATACTCGGTTCGCGATTGATGGAACGCGTCTTTTTGGGCCGTTGATCGGCCTCGATCACATCACTACATTGCGATCAAGATCAACGAATTCATCGTAGGTCGTTGATCTTCCTCGATCGTTGCACACGTTCGCGATCTCTCCCGAACGCCTCAATCTTGATCGTCTGATGATCCTCAAGTTACGCGTTGGATCGACTATTTTTCGAATCTGCACTGTTGGATGGTTCTCGAGAAATGCAACGATCCTGATCAGATGATATTCATCCAACTGTTAGATTTACTTGATCGTTTCTAGACCGTTCGATTTGCCTGATTCGGTGCATCCGGGTGCCATTTAAGATTTGATGGTGACTGTGCGATTCCAGATATTACAGATGACAGATTTCTGGCCGTTGGATCGTGTTTCTAATTACAAAAATCAGTTTCTAAGGTTTCTTTTATCCGAAAATTGCTAATAATCAACCCAATTTCACTTTCTAATTTGTGTAAACATTGATGCTTGCTCAAATCATGCTATTTTAAGGATTTACTATTATTTTTCTCTTTCTAATTTATTTAATATTGTATTTATTAGACATTTTCCCATTTCTTTTGTATTTTTAATGCTAATAATTAAATAATTTGTATTTTTCATTTCCATGTATTTTTATTTATTTCCTATTTCATTTTCAGATAATAAATTATGTAATTATACACCATTATTTACATAATATTTTTTAATAAATATATTTTATTTAATTATATAAATTTTTCTATGTACATATTCTTATAATATGTAGTATTCACATTTTTGTGCTAACACACACATTTTTCATACCCATATTAACCTATATATGTATTTATACTTTACTTTTATTTATTTCTTAGGCAACTCCTTAAGTTTCATAATTAATTCCACTAAATTGTGATTTTTATTTAATTATCCTAATTTTTATTATATCTCCAATATAAATTATTTTTCATGTGGCAACCCACCATTTGCACCCAAAAGAATTTTTAAAATTAATTATTTAATTATTTGATAAAATTTTGGGGTATTACAGTGAGACACCCTCGAATGCACATTTAGCCCAAGAATCCCCCTAGAATCGGACCGATGTGGGATATTATAATCCACCCCTTAGGAGCAATCTCATCCTCGAGATTCATATTTTGGTACACACAGAGTGACTCTAATACCATTTGTAACAACCTGGGCCCACCGTGACTATATTGTCCCTACCTTAGCCACCATTGACTGGGTGCAGGGTTTTATTCTTAGCAAGACTCGAACCTGAGTCTCCTAAAAGCACTCGGCACAATGAGACACCCTCAAATGTACATTTAGCCTAAGAATCCCCCTGGAGTCACAACTCGGGCCTACTACGTACCGATATTGTCCCCACTTTAGCCATCACTGACTGGGTATAAGGTTTTGTTCTTAGCAAGACTCAAACTTGAGTCTCCCAAAAGCTCGACACTACTAAGGCTCGCAAATGCTCATTTAACCCAGGCATCATTCTAGTGTTGGACCGATGTGAGATATTACAATCCACTTCCCTTGAAATAGTCTTGTCCTCATGACTCACACCGCCGTCACACCTAAAGAGGTTCTGATACCATTTGTAACAACTCGAGTATGTGCATTAAAAGATGTCTCATTGTGCTGAGCACTTTTGGAGGACTTAGGTTGAAGTCTTTCCAAGAACAAAACGTTGCACCTGTCAGTAGTGGCTAAAGTGGGAACAATATCGGTCACAATGGAATTGAGTTGTTACACATTGCTTCTAGCAAATTAATGTACAAATAGTCATCAGTGGCAGTGTGCTTCATAGTTTGAGGATTTTAGAAAATGAACTTTATTTGCTATTTTCAATTGTAGGACATGCGACCCACCATATTAATCTTGTCAAATGTCGGGCCATTAGGCCATACACTAGTTGTTTTATCAAAATTTGGCTATGGGGCCCACAGAATTGTTCATAACTCTAATAATACATTAATGTCTTTTTAGTTGCTATGTGATCCCAAGGTTCTTGTTATTTTGTTTCTAAGCAAGTGTATTTATACATTATTTTGTACTTTGGGATATGGTCTGGTGCAACTAACAAATGTGATAGGTGATGTAAAGAAAAAGTAATATCTTGATTCTCGAATAGAAAGTAGGAATGATTGCACGTAAGTAAAATTACATCTCAAGCTACGAGACAAACACATTGCCTATGATGTATGTGAAAGGTTTGGCAGCCGGAGTGTTACAAACATACACCCCCCATAATTCAAATGAAGGCTTGAACACCTAACATAGCTCAAAATAATTTGAACTTCTCTTTTGTAAGTCCTTTCATAAGGATATTCGCTGTTTGATCATTAGTTTGACAATGTTGCATTTGAAACTCTCTTTTAGTAATGAGCTCTCTAATAAAATGATGTTGAATCTCGATATGCTTTGATCTTCCTTGTTGGATTGGATTCTTGGATAGTGCAATTGTGGACTTGTTGTCACAAAAAATATTGTGGAGCTATTAGCAACCCCGCAAGTGTACAGGATTGCAGTAGTAATAACCGGTAAGACCGGGTATCATCTTCAGGGAAAAAGGGTTTGCTTGTGATTTTAAATACCAGATTTACTATTGATCATGGTTTTATCAAGACGAGATTGGATGTGATTGAATTAATTTTAAAACTAGAAACTGCTTTAAACAAAGATAATAGTTAATGTTAAGAATTCAATATAAAGACATGTCTAGGATATTGAATGCCTCTGCTTAGTTTGTAAATCGTCGTTGTAGTTATGAATTAGTTAATCTATGAGCTGTAGCATCAATTGCTGAAATCCTTTCCCAAGGTATTTCAACACTCACTAGATTTTTTTTGTCAAACCTTCTTCTGAGGCTTTCACTTAACACTCTATGTGTTTTATCCAACAATCCTTGTGCAACTCCCTAGATTGGTCAACAATCTCTCGAGAAATCAACCGGTCTAAGTCCAAATTGTGATATCCACCCTTTAGGCTTCTCTCCCGAGATAGACCAAAGTATTAAGTTCAATACATCTATAGCTAGTAGACATAAGGCTTTAAGTCTACACAATAAGGAATAAAATCTATAACTCAGTAACGACAATTAGATATTACAAACTATGCATTGAACATCACATCCCAGACAATAAAACTGATTAGCTAGACATGAATGCAAAGGAAATCATCAAATAAAATTCAAAGAAGCAATACATACTCAAATCTCTTAAACAATCTTCAATTCTCAATAAAAATCTAGTCTTTCATGCTCTAACAACCGTCACGGTGATTTCTTTTCGATCATCCGTCCCCTCGACTCTAATTACCCTTTTCTATTTATAGTCCTGCACTAAAAAACTTAAAAAATACGAAAATCTCGCTAGACAATCGAGTGACCGCGGTCCATGACCTCTATGTCAAAAACCAACAATTCTCCGTGTTTTGTCCACCGTGGTCTGTGTTGTTTCTGTGCAAATCACATTCTGGTGACCGCGGTCTCCAGTTTATAGACCGCGGTCACCAGTGCATTATCTGCTGGTTCTGTTCTTCTGTTGTTACTACGGTCTTCAGTTCTTGGACCGCGGTCTATTGGTATTTTCTCTTCATTCCATCTCTTATTGCTTTTTTCTGATGCATTCTTCCTGTGTGCTTCAACTAGTATCCTGCAATACACTCAATTCCTTTCCAAGACATCATTTTCTCATAAAAGAATATCAAAACTATAGAAAACAAGGCTTAAAAGTTATTAAACAATGTAAATCTTTAACTACATGCAACTATTGCTATTTATGCAATTCTTTACTTCTATTTTACTTTATTTCTTATAAAATGCAATATTTTGCCTATTCTAATGTTAGATTGCTATACAACTAACAAATACCTCCAAACTTAGACTATTGTTCGTCCCCGAACAATGATTCTAATCTAAAATTGACATGTCATGCCATATGAATTTAAATTCTTTTTCACTCATCATGGTAACCTCAATTTTCCATTCCTATAGCTTATGACTCATCAACTCTTCCTTAGGGCCATTCAGTTTGTCTAAATTTTCAGTTCATCCTCTATTCTTTCTCAACTTCACCCTTTCATCTGTTAGTATCTCAATCCTCCTAGACTTTGTAAGTGATTTGCAGGTACCATCCCACTCATAGAAATCATTTCCTAATACCTAAGTACATAGACTCTCTCAATTCTCTCCTCTATCTATCTTCTACTTAAGTCAAACTATAGTCAGGATCAGTGGTCTTTCTTTTAGGTTGTAACGTAGTCTGACTCAAGGTATAAGTGTAATAGGAATTTAAATCTAACTCAGGTGTACACTCATAGCAATAATAATAACCTGGTTTTTTTTATTTTCTTTATATAGCTTGATCATTTCTGTTCAATCCTTTATTTTTCTTTGTTCATGCTCACAACCTTGTCTTCATAGCTCTCCAAAACTTATTTCATCATGTGCATTTCAAATTGTACTCACATGTACACTCATACAAAAGTAGAAAGTGCAGCTATCATTGACAATACTGAAATACTAAAGAAAATAAATATAACTATTTTTTTTCTTTTTTTTTTCAAAGGAAAACAAAAGCTGAAACAAAAACTGAAAACTTATGTATTTCAATGTTAGCATCCCCTCCTTTCATATCATCAAAATAGGCATTATTAAAACCATGAGTGCACACAATTAGGTCTAACTGAGATATTCATCAAAAGATTGAGTGTATATATATATATATATATATAATGTTTAGGTTCATAACAAGAAAATAGGCTATAAGGCTCAAAATTGGTTATAAAGGATTATAATTGTTAGGACTGGCCTTTAAGCTATGACTCAAACAATGATGGCCTACTTATTTTCTTCCTATAGTCATTCCTAAGCAGTGTTCAAGACAGATTTGATTATTTTAAGAATCTGTGGAAAATTCTCTCCGCTTGTGGTTTGGTTTCTACTCCTCACTTTCTCAGTCTTCGGAGTCTCAATCTACCTAAGACTACAGAGATCTGTTAAGGTCAAATTCAAGACAAACCAAGCACACAGACTGTTTAAAAGTACCCTAGTTCTTTGTCTCATCACACTAGAGGAATTTTCAATTTCATAGGTTACTCAGTAAAAATTTTCAAAAATATGGCATGATTCTAGGCTAAGTGACATCTATATGCTCTATATGTTCATGTCCTAACTAATGTGCTCATGTATTATCACTAAATAAACAATCCTAATGTCTAAATGTCATGAGAGAACTTAAATAGCTATGCATGTGATATGCCAAAAATATATGCAATTTAGAAGTATTAATGCACACAAAATATGTAAATATAAAAAAATAAACCTGGCATGAACTTAACCTAAAATGAACTTGAAGAAGAATTTCTTCAATGCGCACCCCAAACTTATATTGTGCCTTGTCCTCAAGTGCACATGGATACATAAATATGGGTAGGGTAACACATTACACATGCATTCAAAGAAAAAAAGAAAAAAATAGTCTGAAATTATGGTAAAATATAGATTAGCATTGGACCAGTGAACTAACAGTCCGAAATAATGCATTAACAGAAGAAAAAGAAAAACATAGGAACCACAAAGATACAAAAGTGTGATTTTCCAAAACAAACACATGAAAAGCAAATAAGCATAAAAAACCACGGTGCTCAAAGATTTGCACCAAAACTTCGTCTTCCGTAATAAAGTCATTGAAATTATCACCACCACCGTCCTCATCATCATCATCATCATCATCATCTACAGGGACCACTGGCAGAGGAGGCTGTACTGGAGGTACACAACAAGTCATCTCCATGTAAGGCACGACACAAGGGGGAGGAGGAAAAACTGCAACCATATTCGGGTCCTTACGGTGCATCCACTTGGTTATGTATGCCATCCAGTGCATCATACTATGCTCCGTAGTAGATAGAGATACAACAGCGGCTGAAGAAGACTGAAGGGCATCCGCAGGGCATGTAGGGGCTGAGGTAGGAGCAGTAGTAGGTGGAAGAGACTCAATAGAGGTCCTAAGCCTCTTGGAAGCTGTGGATGTGAGCATCTTCACCGCGATATGATCCTTCATCTTCAATAAAGGCTCTGTCTTGTCCCATACGACCCCTGCCCGTCTGCATAATTCAGTAATCAGAGTAAGGTGTGGCAGACCTACATTAGTTCTATCTATAGTAGACCTGATAGAACTAGAGATGAGTGCCCTAATATTAATCAAGAGTCCCTTCATGATGCAGTAAAATAACACTGCTCTCTCCACTATCACTCTGTTAATGGCCAAGGAGGGAAGTAGATTTGCACAAGCTAAATAGAGCCAAACGTTTGCCTCAGTCTTAAACATAGTCTTCATGAGATTGACGGGCTTATTGTTGTAGCAAATCCATGACGCCCCGTTAATACATAGTGTCCGAAGAACCTCATCCAGATCAAATCTCGGTAGCAAAGTGTAGTAGTCATCTGGAGAGTCCGCGTGAAGACCGTAGACCTCATTAATAGTAGCGGCATTGAATGGCACCCATTTACCTCATACCCAAACAGATGTGCATTCTCTATCAGGGGCGTTGGCATAAAATTCTTGCACTATGGAAACCACTGTGTTGCCAGGTGCCTGAATCAACTTCCCCACTTTTTGGCAGCTATGACAGTATCGATGCCCAATGCACACTCCTCATTCATCAACATGATTCCTCTCTCAGGAATCAAATGTTTTTGGAGCGAATGATATTGAACCTCTGTTTGGCGTTTGTAGTTCTGAATCTATTCCTATCAGAGGGTGGAGGAGGAGGTGCTTGTTGCTTCCCTTTAGAAGCAGGCATTTTCATTCTTGGAGGCCTGCAAACACAGAAATTAAAAACAAGGAAAACAACAAGATTCATATATAATAACACATCAACCATTCAATGAAACAGACCCAACATATTGTTCTAGTGCATGGTCTAAGCATTATAACATCAAAGTCATTCAATACGCATGAAACATTGAACCTTGTATTGCTTGAGATGGTGAATGACCTAAAAATCTGATGAAAAGACACCTCATTTCATGAAACAACACATCTAAAGCCTTAAATTGTTCATGAACACGGACGTGAGCAAGTCCTAGTGCACAAGTGAATCACATAATTTGCATATTCAGAGTCAAGAAGAGAATAATATGAGTTATTGAGCAAAATCACTATGTAAGCATAAGAGAACACACAAAACATTCCTAAATCATCTAAACACTCAAACAAATGCAAGAAACTAATGAGAAATCAAAGAAAATCACTTACATTTTAACTGAAAAAGTGTGAAATGCTCGAAATCTTGAAGAAGAATCTCAAAAGCCACAGACAAACTTGAATTTTCAACTCAAAAATGAGTGGAATGATCGCAATCTATGTTTTAAAAGACGCATGGACCGCAGTCATGCTTTATGGACCGCGGTCCATGTACCTTTTTCTTGTTTAAAATACACATAACGAACTGTGGACCGCAATCTACAGTTTTACACTGTGTCTGAGGATTGCGGTCCGTGTGTGTTTCTCAAAGACATGTTCTGTGGACCGCGGTCTGTGGAAATACATGTGCTGGTGACCGCGGTCCTTGTGTTTCATAGCAAAATAGTTCATTGTGTGGATCGCGGTCTGTAGAGTGAAGACCGTAGTCTACAGAATGTAGTTTGTGTCTTTTGTATGTGGACCGAGGTCAGCATATCATGGACCGCGGTTTATAGTTTGATGGACCCTTTTTAGTCAATTGTAAATGTATAAACACAATTTCTCCCTAAAATCTAACAAACTAAACTCAAAAATATAATCATGCAAACTCCTATAGTGGGTTGCCTCCTACTCAGCACTAAGTTTAACGCCGTTAGCTCGACGAGGATACGCTGCTTCAATCGTTGAGGAAAATCGTCTCCACCATCTATTTTGGACCACTGTAAAAAATCTTCAATCTTTGGCCATTCACTTTGAACCTGTGACCATCCACCAAGCTCTGCACCTCTACTGCTCCATACGGAAGACTTGAGTGACTAAAAACGGTCTCGACCATTGAGATTTAAGCTTACCCGGAAACAAACGGAGTCTTGAATTGAAAAGAAGCACTTGCTGCCTAGGTTTGAACTCCTTTTTCTCTATGACTTGATCATGCCATTTCTTCACGCGCTCTCTGTAGATGGTGTTGTTCTCAAATGCTTCTCTGCAAAACTCTTCAAGTTCTACGAGCTGCAACAACCGGTTCTCACCACAAGCCTTCACATTGAAATTTAACTTCTTTATCGCCCAATAAGCTCTGTGCTCTAACTCGCAAGACAAGTGACAAGATTTTTCATAAAGTAATTGATAAGGAGACATACCAATGGGTGTTTTAAATGTTGTTCTATAGGCCTACAATGCATCATCTAACTTCAATGCCCAGTCCTTACGATTTGTACCAACCATTTTCTACAATATTGACTTGATTTCCCAGTTAGACACTTCAGCTTGCCCGTTAGTTTGAGGATGATAAGGTAGGGCAACCTTGTGCCTCACGCCATACTTAGTGAGAAGGTTGTTGAAGACTTTATTGCAAAAATGTGTTCCCTCATCACTCACAATGGCTCTAGGAGTACCAAAATAGGAGAAGATATTTCTTGTAAGGAACTTAAGGACCACTCGTGCATCATTCTTTGTTGTGGCCACAGCCTCCACCCACTAAAAGACATAGTCAACTGCTAACAAGATGTATTGCTTGCCAGCTGATGGTGGAAATGGCCCCATAAAGTCAATGCCCCACACATCAAACAATTCCATTTCTACAAATGATGTAAGAGGCATTTCATTCTTCTTGGAAATCTTTCCTTGCTTTTGACATGCCTCACAAGTCTTAACAAACTAATAGGCATCTTTCAACATGCTTGGCCAATAGAACCCACTCTCAAGGACACGTCTAGCTGTTCTTTGATGGTTATAGTGACAACTATAAGGTGAAGCATGACAATAGTGAAGAACTTTGTTAATTTCAGGTTCAGGAATGCAACGACGAATCACCTTGTCAGCACAGCTCCGGTAAAGAGAGGGATCATCCCAAAGATAGAACTTACTCTCATGTATGAAACGTTTTAGGCAGCTCTGAGATAGATCTAGTGGTGTGACGCCTGTAGCTTTGTAGTTAGCAAAATCTGTGTACCATGGAAGGTTGTCATTTACTGACAAGAGACGCTCATCCGGGAAGACCTCCACTATTCCCTTTGAATCAGGATTTGCTTAATTTGACAGGCGAGACAAGTGGTTAGCCACAACATTTTCTGTACCCTTTTTGTATATTACCTCAATATCAAATTCTTGCAGCAACAGAATCCACCTTATTAATCTTAGTTTAGCATCCTTCTTTGCAAACAACTATCTGATTGCCGCATGATCAATGAAGACTTTGACATGTGAACCCACTATGTATGATCTGAACTTGTCACAAGCAAAAACAACAGCTAGCAACTCCTTTTTAGTGGTGGTATAATTCTTTTGAGCATCATCTAATGTTTTGCTTGCATAATAAATGGCTCTGAACATTCTATCACGTCTTTGTCCCAAAACTGCTCCTATTGCATAATCACTAGCATCACACATGATTTCGAATGGTTCCCCCCAAACTGGTGTTGACATTTTTGGAGCAGTTGTCAAGGTTTTCTTAAGTGTGTTAAAAGCATTAACACACTCAGTTGTGAAGATAAATTCAGCCTCCTTTTCCAACAATTGGCATAGAGGACGAGTTATGTGAGAGAAGTTCTTGATAAATCTTCGATAAAACCCTGTGTGCCCTAAGAAACTCCGCACCTCACGCACTGTTGTTGGTGGTGACCAATTTTCTATGGCTTGAATTTTTGCTTTATCAACTTCTAGGCCATTAATAGAAACTGTATGTCCCAACACAATGCCTTCTTGAACCATGAAGTGACATTTCTCCCAATTTAGGATTAGATTCTTTTCTTTGCACCGGGAGAGAACTCATTTCAGATTATTGAGACATTGTTCAAATGTCTCACCAAACACTGAGAAGTCGTCCATGAATACTTCCATGATGTCTTCAATCATATCAGCAAATATTGCCATCATGCACCGCTAGAATGTTGCTGGTGCATTGCATAGACCGAATGACATTCTCTTAAATGCATAAGTGCCATATGGACAAGTAAAAGTAGTCTTTTCTCGATCTTCAGGTGCAATAACTATTTGATTATATCCAGAATATCCATCCAAGAAACAGTAGAAATCATATCCAGCAATATGATCCAGCATTTGGTCCACAAAAGGTAAAGAGAAATGATCCTTACGAGTTGCCTTGTTCAGCTTCCGATAATCTATGCAAACAAGCCATCCTGTTGTTGTTCTTGAAGCTATTGACTCTCCTTTTTCATTTGTAATCACAGTCATTCCCCCTTTTTTAGGCACAACGTGAATAGGGCTAACCCATGGTGAATCTG
>JAJIYU010019245.1:0-10897 GCA_030144865.1 Tinospora cordifolia | reverse complement strand
GGGTAATGTCCCTTGAAGTCCAAAAGTCCAATGAAATTGGCTATGAAAAGTCATATTTCACTCTAAGGAGGTACTTTGTTGAGAACATCAAGGGCTTCAAAAACCCTTTTGTTCTAAATTACAACTTTAAACAATTGGTTGCTTGAAACGCCTAATGTATGCAAGTGTTTGAATTATGGATCTACTATTGTTTTGAGTTTGAAAAATGGTTGTTTGATAAAGATCCACTGAGCCATGTGCTCACCCCTTCCTCTTTTTTTTTTTTTTTTTTTTCAGGAAATTAAATCATGAAGGCTATGGAAATTAGATAGTTTTTTATTTAGCAAGTTTCTATTTTCTTAAAAGTTTCCTTTCAATGTAAGGGCATGTTGCCCAATTTTGAATAAGACTTCTGCTGAAAGTTAGTATTTTTATTTTGAGATTATTGATCAACAATGTAATAGTTTACAAAGTTATGTACTTTCTTTTATTAATAAAGAAGTTGAATATTTCATTACCTGTAATTGCCTTGATTTTATTAAATGTGAATTTGTACTATTGAATTTATCTAAGGCATGTGGTATTGAAAAATAGAAAGTCAAGTGTGTGTCACTTGTGAATCTAACACTAGCCCGACCCGCCAATTGGTTAAGTCCACTGTCAAAATAATGGTGGTATGTCTAAAACTCAAAGGATGTGGGGGTTGGGGTGTTACATTATGTTCATATCAACGAGTGGAATATGGATATGTACTTTATTTGTACTCATATAGGCCCTAAGAATTTATATAATAGTTGAAAGTCGAAACATGGGGGTTTACCTATTAGCACTGAAATTCTAGTTGGCGGGTACTGAAATATCCAGAATGAAATTCTGAACTCATTGACACTAAAATTATAATTTTTGGAGATCAATAGGTACATTAAATTTACATTTATGCAATTGGAGAATTAATGTATAGATTAATATTATATGTATATCAAGGTTATATATGTATAATTAATGTTACAAAAATGTTGTATAGTATTATGAATTACTTCACATGAAAAAATGCGTAAGATAGAAAATAATTCATTTTTCCTATTTACTGTACATTACAACTAATTTGTGAAGAGGTTACGTAGTGTATACCATAAGCAAAACATGTGTTCACAGTGTGAGCTTTTGGTATTTGGCTCGATATTGGGAGACACGACCGGTGACCAAGAGAATGTCGGTAATCGATTTAGTCTATGAGTAGTAATTTGATGTATTTATTTAATCTTTTATTCTACTTATGGTTATTACATAATTGAGTGCTACATGTATTGCATATCGCATTGAGATACGACTGATCTTTAGATGTGCCGACCTAGCCTCAGAATGAGAGGTTTCGAGATCCAAAAATTGGATCATGATAGTCTTGATATACGAATATGGACCTTCAGATGTGCTGACCTGGCCTCAGGATGAGAATTTTTAAGGTGCAGACATTTGATCATAATAGTTCTGAGATAGAGCTGATTGATGGATCTTCAGATATGTCGACCTGACCAAATGATAAGAGGTTCAGAGGTGTGGACATTAGATCGTGATAGCTCTAAGATAGGACTGATTGACTGATCTTCAAATGTGCTAACCTAAGCTAATGATGAGCGGTTTCAAGGTGCAGACATTGAATCATGATAGTCTTGAGACAAGAGTGGTGCATGGCACACTCTACTAGTTCGTGGGTAGCGACTGTGCCACTTGGTCGATGGGCCACAATCATCGAAATACGATAGTATGGCCTGGTCGGTGGGCCATGATCGACAATTGATATCGCAGGATGGCCTAGATAATTGTCACATCCGTCTGGAATGACAATATGACGAAAAGATCCTAAGAAAGAAAGAAGGATACTAAGTTTAGATACTGGACCCTTGAATCATGACATATTAGGTTGTTGTATTTTTATATGTTGATAATTGTGCGTGCCATTTGTTATTGCATTTTTTTATTAAATAATTGTGATGTTGCCTATTACATTACATGTAGAATGCTAGACTTAAGTAAATATATCTTTTGCTACTCAATGGGCTCATATAGACATCGAGCTCACTAGTCTTAACATTTCATGTTCATCCGGTGTGGATAAGGGGAAAAGTGTGCTAATCATGTAATCTTTTTAGCCTATCCCTAGTAGGTTGTTTTGTTATTTTACTATTTTTTTAAATCATTATGTACAAGTTTTGAAAAATGTAAAGTTGAACTGAACTTTGTTGATGTAATTAATGTTAAAGACTTCTGAAGTTTTTATATTATTCTGCTTAACTTGTTATTGTTACACTCTAAATGTTATAAATATTTTGATGGTAAGGCTTAACAGTAGTCGACAAGTTTAACTCAGGAATAGACTTATCTAACTATTGTGTCGGTCAAGCCGCACATATGAGGCTTCAAAAGGGGTCCCGACAATGTTGGTATCAAAGCCCACAAAATTTTTACAAAGCTAGAATTAAGCGAAAATATATGAGTCCAAAAAGTTTTATTTTTCAAAACTTATTCTCAAAAATATATTGTATGGTAGTGGTAAAATAGGGCTTTAGGGGCGGTATGTTTGCAACGTTTGACATTGACAAATGATTACGTGTGAATTTCAAACTAAGATGCCACCTAGACACGATAGACCACGACAGGTACTGCAAGATCTTGCTCTTCCTCAAGATCCTGTACTGAAACTTATACCACCACCACCTGCCGAGCCTGATGTATATCAATGGCTCAAAGATCTTATTCGGGCCCAAGGGGAGTTGATCCAATCCTTTAATGCTGCATTACATCAAAGGATAGATGGGGTCGTGGCTAATATGTAGGAACCAGCATCTCCTACAACTCATGTTCCACTCGTAGTCGAGCCAACTGACGGGGATGATGATGATGAATCTAAAGAGGAGATTGAGGCTCCTCGTTGGCATCGCAAAGAGAGATAGACGAGAGAAATTTCACATGAGAGATTATTGAAGAAGTTTGTGGGCTTGAAACCCTAGTCATATTGGGGTGTGGTTAATCTGGAGCAAGCAGAGGACTGGTTGTTGAATGTTGAGAAGATAACACGATCGATGAAGCTATCTGAAGAGAATTAGGTGTTGTTCTCTACCCATACATTAGAGGGTGATGCTGCTAGATAGTGGTTATCATTTTTGCCTATTAAGCGCCCAGTAGAGACTTGGGAAACGTTTAATGAGTTTTTTTTTGAAGACTTTTGCTCCTACTTCTGCCAGAGAGCACAAAAAGATGGAGTTTGTGGCCTTATGAAAAGAGAATATGATAGTCTAGGAGTACACTTATAGATTCATTCATCTATAATCCTATGCTCCATGGTTGGTTGCAAATAAAGTAAAAAGGGCTAGATTCTACCATTGGGGGTTGAATAGTGATATTCAATGGGCCACACATGGTTCCAGTTTAGAGTCACTGAAGTGCTGAGCTCTGAGATATAAGGCAAACAGTAAGGACGAGTCGATACATGTGTAGATTTTCCCAGGCAATACCATGCAGACTTCAGCAAAAATTCCCAGTAAACAGGGATAGTGGCAGAAAAATAAATGTTACATGAAGAAGAAGTTTGTTTCGAGATCAACTAGCACCCCACAAATCTAGTCTACCTCAACAATGGTAGTTGTAACCACCCTTATTCGAAAATTTGAGCCACACATGACAATACATCCTAAAGGCGGAGGCTGAGGTAAGGGAAGCAAATGCTTGGATTACAGGCCACCGACACTGGCAGTACAAATGGGCTAGCCAACACAGACAGGGCAAGTTGTATAAAGACAACCATTCACCTGTTATTAGCATGGGAAGATTGGGCACAAGAGATCGGAGTGCCCTACATTATCAGCTGGGGCGATGGTCTAGTAGGGATATAGAGAGGAGCCTAGGCAGTCACTCAGCTTGAAGGGTACCAAGACTTTAGTAAAAGGTATTGTCTCTATTTTAGATTTCACTTTATATGTGTTGATTAATGCTGATTCTACTTTATCATTTATAAATGGACATGCTGTTGATAGATTAAAACTTAGACCAGTTAGGGCACCCACTTGGCTTGTATAAGTACTGCCATAGGGAGCATATTTACCCCAATATGACTTGTGAGCATTGTGTGATTCGTGTCGATGACCTAGAAACAGTGGTGGATCTGCGAGTATTAGAATTTTTAGAGTTTTATGTCATTCTAGCATGGACTGGCTAGCTGCTTATCACTCTTATGTTGATTGTTATGCTAGGCGTGTAGTATTCTAAATCCCAAATTGACTTGTAATGGTGTTTCAGGGTAGAGGTTTATATAAACCTAGCACCTCGTGTAGATTACCGACACTAGAGGACATGTGTGCCTCAATGAGTGTGGTTGTCGTAAATACTGTTGAACCTTCCAAACTGAGACTTGGGGATATTCCCATGGTATGTGAGTTCCTTGAGATATTCCCTAATGATCTACTCAGCTTGCCTCTTAAGCGAAAGATCGATTTTGTTATTGAGTTGGTTTAGGGACTGAGCCAATCTCAATAGCTCCTTATTGTATGACACTAAGGAGTTACAAGAGTTGAAGGTTCAGCTAGAAGAATTATTAGGCAAGGGTTCTATTCGACCTAGCATATTACCCTATGGAGCTTCTATATTGTTTGTATGAAAGAAAGATGGGATTATCTACTTGTGCATTGACTATAGATAGTTGAATAGGGTGACTATAAAGAATAAATACCCTCTTCTTTGGATTGATGATTTGTTTGATCAGCTAAAGGGTGCTAGAGTATTCTTGAAGATTGATTTGCTTTTGGGATACCGTTAACTACTTGTTAGGGAGGAGGACGTACCAAAAATAGTTTTTTGGACTCACTATGGGCATTATGAGTTCCTAGTTATGTCATTGGTGTAATGAATCTCCTAGTGATGTTCATGGACTTGATGTAGCGGGTGTTCAAACCTTATATTGATCAATTTGTGATTATATTCATTGATGACATTTTGATTTACTCGAGATCTATAGAGGAGCATGCAGAACATCTTAGAGTAGTCTTACAAACTTTGAAGGAATACTGCTTGTATACAAAGCTGAGTAAGTGTGACTTCTGGTTGACAGAGGTTCTATTCTTGGGTCATGTGGTTGGACCCGAGTATATCTCTATTACTCTGGCCAAGGTCAAAACGATTGTTGATTGGCCTAGACTACTACAGTAATTGAGATTCGTAGTTTCCTGGGTTTAACAAGTTACTATCGGAGATTTGTACAAAACTTCTCTCGCATCGCAGCACCGATGACTAAGCTGACCAAGAAGAATATACCTTTTGTTTGGACCGATAACCGTGAGCATGCCTTTCTGAAGCTTAAACAAAGGTTGACAGTTGTGCCAGTTTTATTTTTTGCCAAAACCAGGTCAAGAGTTGGTGATTTATACAAATGCATCAAGATTAGGCCTTGGTTGTGTGTTGATGCAAAATGATAGGGTAATAACCTATGCTTCTAGACAACTAAAAGTTCATGAGAAGAACTACATTGCTCAAGATCTAGAACTAGCAGCTATTATTTTTGTGTTCAAGATTTGGTGACATTATCTTTATGGTGAACCATTCACATTATATTCAGATCTCAAGAGCCTCACGTTATATTCAGATTATGACTTTACCATTGAGTACCATTCTGGAAAAGCCAATGTAGTGGCTAATGCGCTGAGTAGAGTACAAGTCGAGACTACTTGTGTAGCTAGACATATGTCTCAGGAGTGGAGGATGATTAATTATGTGACAATGATTAATGTCCACGAGACTTCGACCGAAACCAGATTTAGAGCACAGATGAGAGCCCAGCCGGTGCTGCTTGCTGAGATCATGGAGGTAGAGCCTCATGACATTGATTATGTGATGTAATGGGAGTGGACAGACGACACTTCTCGTGTGGAGTGGTCGATTGATAGTGATGGTGCACTAAGGTTTAGGAGACGATTTTAGGTACTAGCTGACCCTCACCTGAGATAAGGAGTACTAGCGAAGCTGCATTGTTCGAGGTATACCTTCATCCCGACACCAATAAGATGTATCAAGATGCTCGACATACTTATTGGTGGATGGGGATGAAGCGAGATATTGCAACCTTTGTGCAGAGATGTGATATGTGCCAATAGGTTAAGGCTGAGCACCAGAGACCCGGTAGTTTATTACAGCCCTTGGCTATTCTCGAATAGAAATGAGAGCATATTACCATAGACTTTGGGATGGGTTGACCCCGGACTCAATGGAGACATGATGCTATTTGGGTTATTGTGGACAGACTAACTAAGTCTGTTCATTTCCTCCTGATTCATATTAGAGACTCGATTGAGAGGCTAGGTCGACTGTATATCCGTGAGATCGTGAGATTACATGGGGTCCCAATGTTCATTGTGTCTGATAGAGATGCTCAGTTTACGTCCTGTTTTTAGTAGAGCTTGCAGAGTCTGTTGGGGACTAGAGTAAACTTGAACGCAGTCTTCCATGCACAGATTGATGGTTAGTCTGAAAGAGTGATCTAGATTTTGGAGGATACGCTTCGAGCATTTGTCATTGATTTTGGTGGTAGTTGGGAAGATCATTTGGCGTTGTGTGAGTTTGCGTATAATAACAACTACCAGGCAAGTATTAACATGGAACCGTTTGAGGCATTATATGGCCAACTTTCTCGATCGTCAACTCGTTGGGCCGAGGTTGGTGACATAGTAATTTTTGGCCCTACTTTTGTACAGGAGCAAAATGAAAAAATTCAATAGATCTATTAGAACATCAAGGTTGCTTAGGACAGACAAAAAAGTTATGCAGATAACTGAAGGAACATCCTTGAGTTCAATGCCAACGATCATGTACTCCTTTGAATTTTTCCTCAAAAGGGTCAGATTCGTTTTGGCATTTAAGGAAAACTAGCTCCGAGATATATTAGATCTTTTGAGATCCTTGATAGGATAGGTCCTGCTGCTTACCAATTGGCATTACCACCTCAATTAGCGGGAGTACACAACATGTTTCACATGTCGATATTGAGGAAGTACTATCTCGATCTCTTGCATGCAATGGACTGGAGACATGTTGACTTGTGAGAGAATTGTATGCATGATGAGGTTCTGGTAGCTATCATTGACCGAGCAGTGAAGAAACTGTGCAACAAAGAGATACTGATGGTATGTGTACGTTGGCAGTTTCATGGTGCTGAGCAAGACACATGGGAGCAAGAAGACTGCATGGCGAGTCACTTCCCTAAGAATATGAGAGTTGCTTCTTGATTTTTGTTATCTTAATAAATTTCAAAGACGAAATTTGTTCTAAGAAAGGAAGACTATAACGACCCGTATTTTTGGACATTGAGTTGATGGGTTCAACATGTATTTTCATGTTTGAATTAATGAATTATAAATGAAAAACATGATTTTACAATAATTGTATAAATTAATGAGTATATTAAATGAAAAATAAAATAAATAAACAATGATGGTAATAATAATAATAATACAAATGCATTAATTATGAGTTGCTTAAGAAAAAAATGTAAAGATTATATATATTATACGTAAAGATTAATTAAACGATGACTTGGTTGAGAAAATTAAATAAATAAATAATATAAAGATAAGGGTGATGATGTGTAAGATAAAGAGATAATTTGGAGAAAGATAAAATAAAATTAAGGGATGAAGGAGATGATGTGTAGATAAGAAAGAAAAAAATCGAGGTTATCTTGGCACTAATTGTGGTGGAACCCTCCCCCACATAAAAGCTATAAATATCATGCTCTCATTCTCAATTCATCCCATCTCCTCACTTGCTCACATTTGCTCACCTGGGAAAGAAAGAAAAAAAGGAGAAAAAAAGAGTAGAGAAAAGAAAGAAAAAGAAAAAGAAAAGCAAAACAGAAGAAAAGAGGAAAAAAATGTGTTACCAGTTTTTTGAGGATTTGACGTTTTGGATTAAATATTTTCACTTCTTTTCAATTCAGAATTGTTATCAAAGCTATGAAATTCAATTTTTCTAGTAAAATTTCTATAAAATGCGTTAGCCAATTGTATGACCCAAAATTATGGCGTAATTTCATTAGGAGTAAAACTACAATATATATATATATATATCATTGTGTTCAGATCAACTAGTAGAATATAGATATGTACTTTATTTGTACCCATATAAGCACAAAGAATTTATATGATAGTTGAAAGTTGATACATAGGGGGTATACCTACTCGCACTAAAATTTTAGTTGGTGGATACTAAAATGTCCAAAATGAAATTTTGAACTCAATGACACTAAAATTATGAATTTTGGAGATCAATAGGTATATTAAATTTACATTTATTATAATACCCTGAAAGTCTATAAGACTTCCACGTCTATAGTGAACGGATAGAGTGGAATAACAAACTTAATAAAAGAATCAAAATGGCCAAAACACTCGTAAACCATGTATTATGAGTCTAAATAAGGGTAAGAGTGATACCAATCCGAAAAGCATAAGAAATGGGCAAGAAAGACACTAAACACCAAAATTTCATTCTGGTGACCGCGGTCGGTCCTATAGTGACCACGGTCATTGCAAGAAAAAGCCCAGAAAACGAAGGGAAATACATCATTCTGGTAATCACGCTCATCGCGATAGAAACCCAGAAACGAAACAAGGAAGTCCGTTCTGGTGACCGCCGTCCATATCTAAGTGGCCGCGGTCCGTATCTAAGTGACCATGGTAATCACGTGAAAATCCCAGAAATGAACAATGCACACCAGTCTGTCCACCGCGGTAATTACATAGTGATCACGGTAGTTGCACAGTGACCGCGGTCATGCTATAGTGACCGCGATAATTCATCGATTTCTATATAAACGAACATGCACAGAAAACCCTAGATCTGGATTTTTTCTGCTGCAAACCATTGATTTTTCTCTCTAGCTCTCATCTAACTTATTTACTTCATTTCTTAATTGTTCTATTGGGTTCTAAGGGTGGTTTGAGCTCCTTCAAACCATTCTCTACCGTTTTCAAGCTCAGATCCACCAAGAGCAACATCAACAAGGGTGGATTCGGGTTGAGGCAAGCTTGGAAAGGGTTTTGTGCTAAAGTAAATCTCGAAACCCTCTTGAGATCTTGTTTTCTTAGCTCTTTAAATCACTTTCCTTAAGTGTAAATTGTTTTTCATTGAGTTAATGTGCATTTTAAACTTAATGACCAAGCATTGAGGAGCTAAACTCATGTTGCCGACCTCGGTGACTGCGGCAATGTGACATGTACTAGTGTTCCCTCGTTTTGTACTGATTTTGGGTGCATTTGAAACACATGCGCCAAGAACACAAACCTTAGGGTTTTGGTTGTGCCATGTATGCCTTAGACTCACATATTTCATTGTTTAAAAACCCCATAGATCGATAATCCGAGGCGTGCTCGGCGAGGAGGAAGGCGCAAGATTGAAGAGTACTAAAGTGGGTGTGATTTTCTTACTCCCTAGACTTATCCAAATTTGGAATGCTTAATATGATGTTTGTTAGCCTATGATATGTTTAGAAGCATGCTAGGACTTGCTTGATTGACCTTGTTTGGGTTTGACTTGGTGTATGTCCTTGATGCATGGTTGTTTGTGCCATAATATGTTAGATAGAGATTTCTATGAGATGATTTCCATGAATGGCTAATCGCATCTATTTTGATTTACTTTAAATGGTTCATTGATGATCACATATGACTAGGAATGACATGTATGACTAAAGAATATTAAATTAAGATTAATAAATTCACGTACTGGCACGGTGACCGGCCTTAGGGTATCATCGTGGGTGCCCCTACCCGAGCTGACTGCGACAGCTGATTGTGTATTCAGATGGAGAGTCACCGCGGACTTCCATCCTTGGATCGTGGTCCCGAAGGTAACCAGCCCTCGGGCGTTACCCCCGGATTTGTTCCCGAACCACACAGGGATACCGAGGGTTATGGACTCCTTCGGTTTTAGACGATAACAAAACAAGAAATTGTATGAAACGCCTAATATGATGAAAACGATTGCATGTTTTGTATTCTGGTTTGTATAATGCTAGCGATGTTTAGGGATAATCCACTGGGCTCTCGAGCTCACCCCACTTTTCCATTATAGGTGATCATTGACACCGCAGGAGTAGGCTAGCACACGGGCTATCTTTTTGGGTAGTGACCTCGCTGGGAGGTTGTTACAGTTTTCTTTTCAGTTTTAATTGAGTTTATCGTTGTACCACTTTGTCGTAAATAATGTTTTAGTGTTTAAATTGAACTGGGCATGTGACCTCTTTATCTTTAAACCGTTTCACATGTAAATTGAGTATTTTGGAACTTAGGCCCATTGGGCCATGTTTTATCTTCACACTATGCTTTGAAAAATGAATTCGAAATGTTATTTTGCTGCAAAGTATTTCACTTGTCAAATATGAATTCAATATGGATTTATGACTGAATTGAATTCCACTACATGCATTTTTAATGAATTTTACATCTATTGAAAGGAACCATTATTTTGATGGCCATTGTATATTTTAAATTTTCACTTCATAACCTGTTTAATAGAAAGGTATAAAACTCGAGATTGAATGAGAAAGGAAATCGAACCACGTGGCCTCTGGTTCTCGGCGAATGGACAGATGACCCGGCGTCTTCCGTCAATTAAATGAACGGGGGCGCGCCGTCTTCGCGCGCGGCCCTAGCGGCGGATCGTCGCAACAAAGACAGAGACTGATGCTGGGAGCCGGGGTGTCACATTTATGCAATTGAAAAACTAATGTATAGATTAATATTATATGTACATGCAAGGTTAGATATGTATAATTAATGTTACAAAAATGTTGTATTGCATTATGAATCTGTTGGGACCCGTTCCCTAGGGAGAAGGACAACCCGACCGGCACAGTGCTCTAACAAACTCATTCCCA